>JAESVK010063624.1:139537-155878 GCA_017140935.1 Hamamelis virginiana
AAAAAAAAAATAGTAATGCTTCACCCTCTCAATCCGCCCAACCCGCCGGTTGAAACCCGCCATATATTTAACCAATCTGCCGGTTATTGAGGTAGGCGGGTTGGTTGGCGGGTGGGAGAATTAGCCACCCGCCTAGGGCGGGTTGGTTGGCTGGCGGTTTTATCCTCCACTCGCCCTCACCCGACCCGCACACACCCCTAACTATCATGCCTGGCAGAAGGCATCTACATAGCCCAACTGGGGGCTTCTCTATTCTCTAAAGCGCATAGGTAAGACATCTATTTTTTAGGTGCACATTTTCATTAGTTATAAACAAGTTACAATGCATGGCAAAGTGCATTTATTTCATTAACTTGGGCGCGAGCGTAATACCTAGCTTAGGCCATCTATTCTGCTAAGTAAGCAATCATTATACTGCCCGTTTGGAGGCATCTCTAATCTCGAAAGCACATAGCTCTTTTACGCCTAGTGAGAGCTCCATCGAACAGCTCGCCTATATCTTGATCCAGCCATGTCTCAGCTCGCCTATGTCTTGATTCAGCTATGTATCTGCTCGCTTATATCTTAATTCAGCTATGTCTCAGCTCGCCTATATCTTAATTCAGCTATGTCTCAGCTCAGCTCACCTGTATCTTAATTCATCTCTGTCACGCCTAGCGGTAACTCCATCACTTTTGGGATCAGCTCAATCTTATCAAAATGCACCTTTGACGCGCTTGGAAACAACTTGGAGTTCTCCACATATTCTTCCCTCTCCAATCTCGTAGTTCTTGAAAAAGAAAAAAATGGGGGCAATGTGGGAACCATCTCCCACCACCACAACATTAAGGGTGCCAAGCTAAACAGACCCTAAAGTGGATCCACCTGTCTTTGTTTGTCCTACACACAAAAGCAGGGCCTTTAAAACTGAGAAGACTTAAAGGTGGCCTACCAGCCACCTTCGAAGACTGCCATATACCATAGAGCATGCAGGTTTCACATTAGGAGATATTTCACAAATATCTCCCCTATTTAAGGACAAAACCTCCATAATAGCAAGGTACGCTCTCTCACATAGCCCAGCTCTCTCATTTCACTTATGTCAGTATGCTACATACTGACTTTGGCATCGGAGCCTTTTAGGGGAGATCCACACTGGGGCGCAGGTCTGCACGCAGGTCCACATTCAGCTCCGCATAGGGACGCAGCTTCGCATTCAGCTCCCCAACTCAGAACCACGGTTACATCTATTGAGTAGAACTGAGTTCTACATACGGTGCGATTATATTTAGGATTGAGAAAAATATGAGCTAAATGATTTTCCCTTATAAGGTTTATGCAGAAAAAATGGGTGGATGAGTCTGGCAACAATAACTTCATGATTTATGCAAGGTCGCTTTTTATCACTTGGGGTGATCATGAAAACTGGACTTGGAATTGCTTCAAAAAAAACAGAGTGAGTGTAAGAATTTTTCATTAACTCTTCTTAATTAATTAACTGTCACTACAACCACCAATATTATTTATTTTTAACATGTATGAGGAGAACATTGAAGTAGCCAAACTGAGTCATGTGTGTTGGCCGGATATGAGAGGAAAATTTAAGATATCCAATCTCTCGCTGGGAATTGTATATGAAATAGCATTTATTGTTAAGTTGACAAATGGGGCATCAGGATGGGAATTTCCAATTAAACTCAAACTCACACTCCTGGGTGGAAAAATCAATCAACACCAAGTTAGCCTGTTGGAGAAACCTAGAGGAGAGTGGACTGAGCTCAATGTTGGCCATTTCAAAGTATAGGCTGAAGAAACTAGAGAAGTGTGGTTTGATCCTTTTGAACATGAAAGCCTGCGTTGGAAAAATGGGCTAATAATTAAAGGTGTCATTATCAGGCCAAAAATTTGATCCATTGCAGTATTACAATGAAAAAAATGACCCTTGTGATGATCTGACCGTCCATTTAATTTTAAACAATCTAACGGATTAATATAAGCCAATGTTTCACAAAAACCAAGACAACAAAATTCACTACAGCCCTCATATTTGACTTTTCTGTCTCCTCGCTCTCCCCCTCTCTTTTTCACACCCACACCCACCCTCACCCTCTCCTGCCCATACCGCCTGCAACACTCCAACAGTTTTTTTTCATTTCTTCTAGTTTTTTTTCTTTCTCTCTCTAGATAAAGTTGTTGAAGTCAGGATGCTGTACACATAGAAAGAATCTCTGCCTGACGATAAGTCATAAATGACTTCTTGGTGGTTGTTGGCTTGTTGTTTCTGACAGACAAGATAGAAGCTACCTTGAAAATATATAGATTTTTTTACTTTGTAAAATTTGATTATATGTTATCAATGAGTGTGTTATATAAGAGTTTGAATGTGAATGAGAAATGAAGGTTGGGGATGATGGTGAATGGTAGTGGTAGAGAAGGCAGCCGGTGATATATATATATATATATATATATATATATATATATATATATATATATAGGCCGGTTACAGTGAGCGACTCGCTCACTAAGCTACGCCACCAATCCCTGTGCCAAGGAAATCAAATGGTGTTGTGGACACCCCATTTTTACCAATTTTTTCTACCATATGTTCATGTAAATGATTAACTAGAATAGCTGATCATTTGGTGAGGAATTGGCCTTGTAAAGACCAAATTGCCCAAATTGCCCTTTTCTGAGGAAAAGGACAATTCATTATTTCATGTGTACATTTGGATTGGAATCAACCCATTTGTATTGCATTTGACTTTTGAGGTGTTTTAGAACATCCCTGTAAATTTTCATAGCATTCTGATGAGAGCTTCGTCTCGATTTATTCTTCTCTATTATCCACATTTATCCTTCTCTATTATCCACTCAAGATTGGGTTTTGAAAAAAGATAAGTATTTGCAAAAAAACTGGGAGTCGCCACCTTATTTTTTAAGGAATAAGGAAACCATAAAAAAGAGTTTTATTTTCAATAAAACAATGACCCCACATTTTGGAAAAAGCATGGTCTTCGAATCAAAGTTGGATTTGGGGGCTAGTTTATGAAGTGGGAAGGTTCCAAAGGACTCCTTGTAGGCACCCACCTCACCCTAATTAAAGGTCTCCTAATTAAATTTGGGCTTTATCAAAATCTTATCATAGCAAATCTAATTATCTAATCAACCACAAAATATGAATAATAATAATACTACTAATAGATAATACAAAAGTATACACAATCCTAAGGACCTTAGGAGACTCATAATCAACCTAAGATTGGACTAGCGCCCTATTGACTGCCTACGTACCTTACCAATTTCTTGATAAGAATCAAAGTCCACGTAGTTCGATTACCTAGGACTCTCCTATTGTAATGAACCACATAATCAAAAGAATTCTATTTTATCTAGGACTCTAACTTCGAGAGTTTGAATTTGATCAAAACACTTTTTCATGAAGGATGAAATTTCATTTCATTTTGAATTCTTTCAAAATCACTTTTTAGAATCCTTCTCGAAGTAGATTCCTAAGTAAAATAAAACTTTATTCCTATTATAATTCTTACAACAAAGAAGAGTCCTAAGAGGGGTCAAGTAACCCCCCCTAATCCTAGAGTCTTTAACTAGTCCTAGGTTAGTCTAAATACCTAAAATGCTAAAATCATGCATGCTGGAATTTCTGGAAAATACATAAAAAATGTAATAAAGAATATAAACAATGCATGAAAAATGTCCTAAATGCAATCTAAGTTATCTATGTGAACCTAGGCATGTTTCTAAGTTAATTTTGACCCTAAAAAATGATTTTAATCCTACTTTAAGGTTACTTTAAACCTTGGACAGATTTAAATGTAATCAAAAAGTGGATTTAAAACCCATAAAAAAATGAATAAAAAGGTGTAAATGTCCTAATATGCAACCTAATATGATATACGAAAATGATCACGCATCATGCTTAAAAGACACCAATTTTAACATAAGGGAAATGACTTACCTTAGATCGTTCCCTCAACCACATTTATTATGATATTTCAAGCATTAAACATAAAAATAAATGATATGATCAAACCTAAACATGTTCCTATTATCCTATACTAATTTAACATACTCAAAACAAACAAACTAGACTTGATTTCATAAAACTCATAAATGCAGAAAATTTATATGCTAACCTATATGCAACTAACCTTTACTCATAACTTTTGAATTCCCAACTTAGGTATCCATCCCTATCATGGTATGGACATAGAAGAAGAAGAAGAAGAAGAAGAAGAAATAGAAGAAGGAGAAGAAATATGCAAACTTATTAAAACAGACCCAATATTTAATTGAACTAACCTTTTTTTGTTTCCTTCTCCCTTGCTCCTAGCTTCTTCTCTAACCTTCAAAGACTTCAAAAATATAGTTGAGGATGCTAAAGGACTAAATGTAGTACTTTAGGCTTCTACTCTTCAAGTTTGGCTCTTTAAATGCCTTAATGTGTTCTCAAAACTGATTTAAGGGCTCTCTATTTATAAAGGGACTTGAATTTGATCAATGGCTCAGTTTGAATCTCTTAGGAATGATCCAAGGACTCTAAGCCAGCCTTCTAAGGTCTTCCAATTCGTCCCAAAGTCCCCAAAGCCGAGCTAGACACTTGGCAAAGTCCCTGAAATCAAAAAGACTGAAAAATAGCAGGTATAGGCAGATTTCTTGGGTGACCATCCTCCTTGGGACGGTTGGCCATCCCTCATGGACGGTTAGCCGTCCCTTGGGGGATGGTCATCGAGTCATCAGCCCGTTTCGACCCGATTTCAGTTTTTTTCGGCTTTTCGGACTCGTTTCAAGTCTAAATTTGACGATTCAAGCGCCAAAACGATCGTGATTCGATTCTCTATGTTTTGAGAAAGTTTTGAAGTAAAAATGCATTGACCAAAGTCAAAGTTTTGGGAAAAAGTCAACTGATTAGCTATTTAGGGCTTGCTGGGCCCAAATTAGGGTTTTGAAATCTGCTAACCAATCGCTTTCAAAATCATTTCTTATCCTCGAAACAAGTTTTAAAAATTTTTAAGAAAGCGTTTTGAAGCCTTTGAAGGCTTTTATTTGATAAAAAAATCGAATCCCAGTAATTTCCGGTCGAAACCCTAATTCTGAGCTTGAAAGGGCCCTTAGGCCTTAAGAGCCAATCATGAGCCAGGGGGCTCAACAGACCTTGCCACTGATCAATTTAACTACCAAACACACCTTCAATATCTATGTCAAAGTCTCGAGACTATTCGGGACAAGTTCGATAGTTATTCTGAGCTTTTGTGATTCAAATGACAGTACTGCCCTTCAAGTCACAAAAGGCCTTATTTCCTATCAAGTCTAGCTCAGAATGCCATGAAATTTAACAGGGATGTTCCTAGACTCTCTAAAAACTAAATGCAATAAGAATCGAATCAATCTGACCTAAAAACCTACATGCGATAATGACCTCTATCTAACTACTCACAAGGGTAAAACTGGCAACTTAGGGTTTTGACACCCTATTTCACCTCAAGTCATAGGCAACCATTAATGACCCTTCCCATAGTAAAAAATGGATGTCGACAACATTATGTCCCAAACGTTTTTTATAAATCAATAAATCAAATCACAATAATGCCAACATCCCTGGCAAGATAGGCATTGCAACAAGTTATCTCAAATCATCAAAACCAATAATCTTATGGATATGCATATACATTTAATTCATAATTATTACAAATATGCAACAAATGCAATAAATGTTAAAAGCTTGGTTAACAGTTTTCAACTACAAGGCTGTGCCAAACTACTAATGCAACCTCCCAGGTCTACCTGCAAATCTGCTACATATAAAGTAGGAATAAACTTCAATTTGCTCAGAAGAAATATTATCCTCAACTATCAATAATAATATCGATGCATGAATTATCTGAGTCAATGATACAAAATATTATTCTTTAATCAAGTCATGAAAAATCTATGTGGGCATTCAATTATATAAAACATTTCCATATCAATCAAAACAATTGGCTCCAGTAAATATCACATTGCTGCATTTTAGGCTAACAAGCCCCTACTTCAGCCAGGCATGAAAATATAACCATTACACAGTTTTTATTCTACCTCTGCGGGTAATTTAATTAATTGCCATTGCTTGGTCAACTCTAGTCATTTACGAGGCTACTCGCTTTGGGTCTGCTCTATGGCTCCACCCAGGACCATGGGCTCTTATTTCCTGCAATATAACTGAGCCTAGTTCCAAATATTCCATCCATGCTCATCAATGAAAACTCATTCATTAATAAATGTTGCATCATAGAACAAATACAGTTCATTTGAATAAATAGGATCATAAACAATAGAGCATGGTTTTACAATCATAAAAAATTCAAGTACTTCATCTCATATAGTTTCATAAACTTATGCCACACATTACATTCAAAAGTTTATAATCCCATGCATCAGAGTTATTCTCAAAAGTTATCAATATAAATAATTTCAGGAAAAATATACTATTAATGCTAGCGATGATATTTATATTCCTACCTTGATATCACAGTGTTTTCCAATCCATATGGCTCCATGAGCCTCCCAAATGCAATGCTCAATGCACCCAATGTAAATAGCCATGTCAAAGACCTTCCAAATCTGGAAATGACAATTTATGCAAGGAAAATCAAAATGAAAGCACAAAGGATCTAAAAATCCCACAAGTACAATAACCCGTACTTTTAAATCGTTCACTCGTGAACCTGTGGACCAAATACCTAAAATGCTAAGCCAATGACCGTAAGACTTCCAAGACAAATTCTAAAATATGTCAAGATGTTACACATCAAATTTCATGGGTATAAAACTTGTAAAAATCAGAGTTTGGATGCAAAATATATAACCATTTAAAGTTTAATACAAAAGTCTGAAAATATCAACTTGCTACATAAAAACCAGTTTTTGCTATTTTATCTGTAGATTCTAGCTTAGTAATCGGAATTTAATGAGCTTTAGTGTTCTGAAAAGAAAACTTGAAGATCTACAACTTTTCCTCTAATAGCCATAGCCCAATTTCAACAGTTTCAAGGCCAAAATCAGCAATTACGGCAACCTACTGGGTTTGGGTTTAGACGAAAATCTTTTTACTAATAAAACCAATTTTAGTAAAATGGGCATAACTTTTAGCACAATCATCCAAATGAAGCAAGGTTAGGCTTGTTAGAAAGCTAATTTGAAAACCTACAACTTTCATGACAAAGTTTAGCCAAACTATGCCTCTAAAAGTGCCAAAAATGCCCTAGAACCAAGCTCTGTTTTTCAAAAACACTTTTCTAGATTTTCCTTCATTTTTCCCAGAATTTTCTTGGTAACCAAACAATATTTCTTTCGTTCAATTTCACCAAATTCACATATGTTAAACATAAAGCATATACCAGTAATTTTAATAAAGAAACTTTGTCTAGTTTCAAATATTCATGCCTCAATTCACAAATCAAAGTCTCATAACTTCACAGATCCAAAAATAATGCTTATTTTACAAATCTCTCACAAATCCTTTAATCAAAACCATGGATCTTGATCTAAGAGACACTAAAACACTAAATCATCTCTCAAACTAGAAATCAAACCTTTATATTTCCATAAATCTCAAAATACTCAACTTCAAAAGTGAAAACTAAGCTTAAATATAAGAGAGGCTTACTTTAAATTAAAAAGGATGAGCTCCGGCGACTTTTCTGGCGAGAATCCGGTGACTAGCTGCTCTCTCACTCTCCCGAGTTCTCTTCGTCTCTCTCGAACATATCTTTGTCGCTTGAATGAAATGATAAGGCTTAGGAACCTTATAGATATGACTAATGGCATTTTTGTAAATATTTTAAACTTTTAATTTTTTTTTCACAATAAAATACTATTATAAAAACACATGTTATCACAATGACGAGGCTTGGGTTTGAATTGCAAGAGGCTTCTGCCGGCGATGATGACGATGCCGCAGTGGGGTGCTTTGATGCCACCGCCGGAGCTTTTTCTCTCCCCTCTAGTTCCTTTTCTTCTCGCCGGTTCCTCTTCCTTAATTTTGCAGCGGTGGGGTGTTTTTAACATGTCTTCTCTGCCCTTTCTCAGCTACGCGCGTGGTGCTGCTAATGTTTCAAACAAAGGGTTAACATTTGAAACTACAACATTTTGATCAGTATTCCTTTGATTAGGCACATTAGCATGGCCTATTGGGATGTTTTGATTCTCTAATGGTCTAGATATATCGACTTGATTCAAAGTTGATCTTATGAAATAGTTATTTGGCTCTACATAAGCCATTCCTTCTCCTATTGTTCCCAATAGAGGAGTATTGGTTGGAATCACCACATTATTACTGCTATTTCTTTGATTAGGCACATTAGCATGGCCTATTGGAATATTCTAACCATCAAGTGGTCTAGATGGTTCAACTCGACCTTGTACAGGTCTTGAATTATCCAACCCCCCAAGTGGAATTCCAAAAGCAGGCACGTGTACATGGCCTCTTGGGATATTTTGGCCATCTAATGGCCTTAGTGACTCAACTTGGCCTTGTATAGGCCTCGAACCATCCAACCCCCTAAGTGGAAATCCAAATGCAGGAATATTTACATGGCCTCTAGAGATATTTTGGCCATTTAATGGCCTTAGTGGCTCAACTTGGCTATGTACAGGCCTCGAACCATCCAACCCCCCGAGTGGAAATCCAAATGCAGAATTTCTATCTTGCATTGTGATTTTTCCTTCATTCCTTATGATTTGTGCTCTTCGAGGCGCATCATTCCCAATTTCTTCACTCAATGGAAGCATTTGGGAAATTCTTTGATTATACATTGATTGAGACATTACTTACTGTAATTGTTGACTCATTTTCTTCAAAACTAGTTTGAATGCATCAACTAATAAACTAACCAACTGTGGCATTTCATTTGCATTATTGCCACCAGGGTTTTCATTTACATTCTGATCAGCTTCAACCCTTGAATTCACTTCATCTCTGAGTAAATTCAATTCTGGGATAACTTCAAGGCCTTCTTCTGGCCTATTTTTATTTTGATTCGAAGACTTTGTATGTTTAGATCTTCTTGTCATCATGATTTTGATTCAAAATTGCCTTAGGTCCCACCGAGCATGCCAAAAAAGATGTTCGCTCAGGAAATCTTCAATATGGCAATGACGAATGTTTGATTTATAATGGGGGCATGTCAGAAAAGTTAACCTTACCACTTTTCAAGATGATTGGCTCGAAGAAAGCCAAACTGACTTCTAATCAGACAATTGTGTAATGGTTCGAATTTGCCTTAATGACGAGGACTTTAGTACTTTAGGTAAATTAGTGAATCAAACTGAAACAAAGTAACAATAGAAAATAAAATGAATTGAAGAAATCACATAATTATAATTTTACCTCCATGTCTGGTACATCAATCTTACAACTTCTGTTAAAGTCCTTCGATGCGATGAATGATTTAGAAGAAAGGATCCTAAAAGTTAAGTTACCTAAACTAAGTTATCTAAACTAAGTAAAGGAAATTTCAAGCTTGAAACTGGATAAAGGAAATGATAAATTGGAAACTGGATGAAGGAAAGATAAATTGGAATTTAAGTAAATGAAATTACAGACTTGAAATTGAATAAAGGAAATACAATTTGGAAAGTAAAGGAAATAAAGATAAAGGCACACATATAGTGTGATTGATTTGGTTGAGGAACCGATGGTTTTGGAACCCTTGCAATGAGGTCTCTTTTTTTCTTAAGCTAGAGTCTTTTTTTTTTTTTTTTTTTCAATTAATTTCCTAATTTAACAAAGTTTTTAATACCATAAAAGTTTTATCTTTTTTTAGTGTTTCAAAGATTTGTCTTTTTTCTAATAAGCAACAAAAAAGATTTATTGAAAAATAAAGAGGAGAAATAGTAGTTTTTCTAATTATATTAAGGTAACTTTTGAATACTAATTTGTTTCTAAATCAAACATCATTTCTTAAAGAAAGACACGATCCCATAAAATTCCATTAATTGCTACAAAAATCTTTTAAAATAAATTAATTTTTTTTATAATCATGGCCTCATACAATTCTATCAATCACAAAAAAGTCCTTTTAATTAATTAAAATTTTCAATAAATATAATTCGATTTCTAAAATTATTAAATATTGTATGATTTATACTCTATTTCATATTTTGAAAAACAAATATCCGTAACATGAAAATTTTAACTCTTTTAAATGAAATATTTTAACAACTTTGAAATTTCATTTTAGTTATATTGCCCAAACAATATTTCATTTGTCAAATTTTTCCATAAAAACTCACACGTGCATAGCACGTGGTGCATTGCCAGTTATTTAAAAAATCTAACGCGTAATACGGAGTATAATTAATATGCCAGCTCTG
This sequence comes from Hamamelis virginiana, assembly GCA_017140935.1. NCBI lineage: Eukaryota > Viridiplantae > Streptophyta > Magnoliopsida > Saxifragales > Hamamelidaceae > Hamamelis > Hamamelis virginiana. Next base: position 149,888 of record JAESVK010063624.1, read on the forward strand.
GCACTGCAGAAAGTCGCAGTAGCTACTGTACATGCGTTCTCACCTAAGGGGGTCATGTCGTTCATTATGCACCGTCAGATTATTACTTAAAGAGTTGGGTCAATTCTGTCAGCCCAAATTGGCTTTTCATTGTGGACCCACGAAATTTCTTCCATGTGACATTAAGGTGATTAATTCAAGTATAACTTTATTGATTTGATGATCTATTGCAATGGGTCCCATTATAAAGATTTGGATTAGCATGAGTTAGCTTTTTTATGTGCCTTTCACCAAATGATATTGATTTTTGATCAAGGAAGATATTTCCTTGATTACCTCACCAACAATGGGACTTACTACAGCTGAAATTAGGTCACTCATGGCTTGCCAAAATTTCCAAAAAGAAGAAAAAGGGAAAATGATCAAATATGGAGTTATAGTAGTGGAGATATATGGATGAGAGAAATATTGCGGTGAATTTGCTTTCCAGCTTTTTGATGTCCTCCTTCACCCCTTTCGCCTTTTTGCATTTTTGTTTTTCAATCTAGCCGCCAGGAATTGTGGGCCCATTATCAAAAATTTCAAAAAGCGGTTCTATAAAAAAAATAGCTTTTTCTCTGGCGTGTTTCATACGTCTTTCCTGCAATTTGTGAGTTTTTTGCAAATGTATGGTTTGAAAAAACCTTTTTGACCAAAATAGAGTTAATTCAAATAATTTTACAAAATTGAGTGTAGCCGCTGTTGCGGCTTTAAGATTTCTATTTAAGATTTCTATTTTTTAAGAAACTGCAATAGCGGCTTCAAAACAATTTTTTTTTTAAATTTTTTTTTTTATAATTTCACATTTCACAGTTTTTTACATTCAGTTTTCTCAGAAATCAACCGTTGGATCACTGTGATTTTTGACAGACATGACATACATGATTGGGGTATCTAATCCAACGGTCAGCTTTTTAAAATTTGCACTGCAATTGGCTCTACAAGAGAGCACCTGATGCAAGAAGCATCGAGTGCACCTTATATTAGCCACTTCTGATAAGTCATAAAGTGATATTTATAAAAAAATCAATCGTTGGATCACTGTAATTTTTTGTAAACATGAAATTGATAAGAAATATATTTAATTCAAAGGTCAATTTTTCAAAATTTATTTTGCATTCAATTTGTAAGGTAGCGTGCCTAGATTTGAATGGAGAACAAATTTTGAAACCGTTGAATTAATATATTTCTTATCAATTTCATGTTTGCAAAAAATTACAGTGATCGAACAATTGATTTTTTATAAATATCACTTTATGACTTATCAGAAGTGCTAATATAAGGTGCGCTCGATGCTTTTTGCGTCAAGTGTTCTCTTGTAGAGCCACTTGCAGTGCAAATTTTAAAAAATTGACCGTTGGATTAGATACCCCAATCATGTATGTCATGCCTGTCAAAAATCATAGTGATCCAACGGTTGGTTTCTGAGAAAACTGAAAGAAAAAAACAGTGAAATGTGAAATTATAAAAAAAAAATTTGTTTTGAAACCGCTATTGCGGTTTCTTAAAAAATAGAAATCTTAAAGCAGCAACAGCGGCTACACTCAATTTTGAAAATTATTTGAATCAACTCTATTTTGATCAAAAAGGTTTTTTCAAACCATACATTTGCAAAAAAACTCCCTAATGCACTCACATCTTTCTGACGAAGAACAAAACAATTGTACAAATTAATTAAAAAGAGTTGATTTAAAGTGATACGAAGAATCCATTTTGATAGCGCTGCTTTACTAAAGTTAAGAGAAAGGACAGGCATCCTGTCCCAACTTCTGATCCACTGTCCATTCACTTTTCTGGCCCATGGGACATTGCAACTCAAATAATAGAGATGACTTTATTTCTCTTTCACATGCATCATTGTAGTGTCGGACACGTGTACACCGAAATATCATGGAATAATGCTCATTTCATTTAAGATTGCGATTAGGGCATTTTCATTGGACTACCATTTAGGTTGCTAATCATCAAGGCAAAAAAGGTACTCCAATTAGATGTGGTTCATAACTCTCAAATTTGACAAGATCTAGGAGTCATGGCAAAAATATACTCCAATGAGGCATCATTCATAGTTTTCAAATTTAACAATGGTATCTGTTGATCACTTTTTTCAATTTTAGGAATTCGAATCGAATTGATGAGGTTCAAATCGAATATTAAAATTCAAATCAAGTGATTGGGTTCGAATACCTTAATTAAGAGGACATTTTAGAGAGATGGGCTAAGTCAATTAATCCTAACAACTAATAAACAAACTTCAAGCATATAAATAAAATAAAAATGAGAATGATGAGAAGAAAAACGTGGAGATGGAAAGAAAAATAAAATGAACTTTATTAATTACTAACCACCACTCAATAAAATAGTTCATCGGTACGGTTCGAGCCCTTTAAAATAAAAACTAATACTTTCTTCCAATAACAACTTCGAACTAACTCTCGAACCACAAGTACTTCAAATCAAGGAGCCTTTAATGCGGAGTCACATGCGATCAAACAGCATCAAAGACAAAAGAAATCCCTCATACCCCAAGTTAGGGTAAAAAAGATGGGTGCTCTCTAATTCATCGGTTGAGTTGATGTGTGCTGAGAGAGGGACTCTATTGGTCTTTAGGCCTTTATTTATAGACTTTTAAGTGGTAGTTTCCTAATTGGCTCCAACTAGTTGTTGTATCATCTTCATCTTTAAACTTTATCTTCATCTTCAAGCTGGATCATCTTCAACTACTCAAGCTGAATTATCTTCAACTACTATCTATTCCCATCCGGATAAGACTCCTTCTTTGGCTTTGATAATGATCCTCAAAGAGTGAAGAATGTGGGTGCCAACAAACTCCTCAGAACAAGTATTCTTGATTGGCTTTGAACTCCTTGAAAACTAATCTAATTCTAGCCAATTTATCTTTGGCTAGAATTAAAAAATTTAATTAAAACCAATTTATTAGTCATCGAATGACCCGATTAAAAAATTGATTAACAATATCAATCTCTCCCATATTTAGGAAACCTTTTGGCAATGGTCACTTTCGTCCAAATAGTTCACATCACATTTTATCTGATTTAAAGCCCACTGGAGTACAATGGTGCCAAATATGCAAGAAAATCCCATTTTGATATAGTAGACATGAATTTTGTATTACTACATGGAGCTGAAAATGCATGATATTGACGTTAATTGTACCTTAATATAATTCTAGACCCAAGTGGGACTTTTAAGGCATTTTTCATGTTAAATGGTGATTGCAACTGGTAAGGTAATGTTTACATTTTCATATATAAACTTCATTTTCGTTTTTGCAAGACAACTTTTATTTACGTCCCTTTTCTATCGAAATTGATTGGCGGATATATAATTTGTTTATATTATCTGTAAACGGGTGTGTTCTCTCTCTATTATTTTTTCAATAAGGCATATCATAGGCCGGCCTATTTTTACCAAAACTTGTGCGGATTACTATGTCGAGAAATATATATTCGAGACTTCTTATCTTTTTATTAATTTTAAATATAGTTGAATGATTGGGAGTGTTGTTTCTTTAAACTTTATATTCACTAGTTGGAGTGCACGTGCATTGCATGTGTAGGACTATTAATTTTGTGTTTGTCTTGTATAAGTGCAGGGTTATTTCTTAATGACAAATTTATATAATTTTTTCTTCGAAACATGATTTTATTATTATGATCTATGTAATATTATACCAAAAATAAAACATGTACATAATGATAAAACAAATTCTATCACTACAGACCCTCCTTTTACAATGAATTTTATTATCGTCACTAAAAAGTACTAAAAAAAATTATGAGAAAATGACATTTTAGTAGTTTCAACTTTGGGGTGAATACTAATGTAGTTCATAAACTTTACTTTTGCTTTATTGATTTAATCCAATTTTTTTAAAAGTTGTACTAACGTGGAATATTAGTCGAAGGAATTAACATTTCTTTTGTTAAAATTGAAAGATGTTGATTGGGTTGCTAGGTGACGGAGAGTACCATGTGAGAGAGTTTTGAAGGCAACAGTGGAGATCGTGGCAGCGTGAGAGGGTCTCGACACTGCAACGGGGGATATTGCCGGCGAAATGGTGGGAATCTGATTCTTACTTCTTAGTGTGGGGTTGTCGGCGATGACGAGGTGGGACGGGAGGGAAGAGATAGGGAGAGTGTGAAAAGGCGATGGGCAGGAGAGAGAGTGTAAAGTTATATTAGTATTATTATTTTTAGAATCAATGAAATAATGGCCGTTGGATTAAAACAAAATGAGGGGAGGGGATGATGAGTCGGAATGGAAGTCATTTTATAAATGAGCCAGGTGAACCCGACCCTTCATATATATAGGTCATCACAAAAAGTATAAAATATTATTTATCTTCTTTATTTGTTAAAAGTAAATTATTATTTTTTTGTGATGAAATGTGACATCACTGCAAAATGTAAAGGCAAAAAATGACTTAGACTTGTTATATATGGGGACTTTTCGTAAAAATTTGTGTGTAGTCAGAAAAGGCAGATCATTTGTGATGATTCTTGTGCTGTCACAAAATGTATAAATCATTATTTATTTATTTTTTGTTTGTTAAATGCAAGGTTGTTGTGACGAAATGTAACATCATCACAAAAAAATAAAAGCACAAAACGATGTTGTATTCGTTTAAAAATAAAACGGGTATAACCCGGTTGCTAACATTGGCATTCGTTTAGAGAAAAATCAAAAAGTCAATAACCAAACAAAAAACATATCTGGTTGTGAAGGAGACAAAGAGAAGAAAGAGAGAGAGAGAGAGAGAGGGCAAAACCCTCAACAGATCGGAAGATAACTAGCCGCACCGCTGCACCCACCCACAACGAACACGATCAGCCACTGCAAAACCCATCTCGCCGAAGAATAAGAGGAAGCCAGCTCGCCGGAACGTCCTGACCAAGGTAACCTAAAAAAACCCAAATTTTTTTTCTTTTCGTTTCCACTTGTTTTTCATTTCATTTTGACACAAAAAAAAAACCCTTCCTTAGCATGTATACAAGAAAGGTAAGGGTTTTTTAAAAAGAGTTATTGTTTTTTTATGAATATTGTTGTCTGGTTGGGTTGGATGTGAAAAACCGTTCCTAAGCATGAATATTTATTGGAAAAATTATCCAGACCTCCTTAGATATTGAATTTTGTACCAGTAGGCCCACAACACTATAATGTTTACCCATAACCTCCTCCAGGATTTTCTAAAGTCAACTTCAATTATTTAATGACAGATTTACCCTTTTATTGTTTTTATGGAGAGTTTTATTACCTTTTAAATAGTGTAACTATTTTTCTGACATTATGGTAAGTTTTTGAGATTTAATTCAATTCAAAATTTGATTTTTAATTGAGATATATCCGTTTATTGCTTTAAACAAATACGTAAATTTATCTATTTATATAAACTAGAAATAAATAAACGTATTTGGAAGTAAGTAAATTTACCTATATTTATTAACTAGAAATAAGTAATCTTATTTGGAAATAATTAAATTTACCTATTTATATTTCTTTAAACAAATAAGTAAATTTACCTATATATAAACTAAAAATAAATAAAAGTATTTGGAAATAAATAAATTTACCTATATATATTAACTCGAAATAAGTAAACTTATTTCGAAATAATTAAAGTTACCTATTTATATGTATTTAAATAAATAAGTAAATTTACCAATAAATATAATCTAGAAAGAATAGTAATTTTATTTCACTTTTATCTTTCACAAGGTATGATTTCCCTCTATTTTTCCTCCTTTTTTTTATACTTTTTTTGAAATATGTTTTAGTTCTTATTTACATTCTCATTTTTCGACTTTTTGATAGCAAACCCACATGTTGCAAATATTAATTTATATGTCTTTAAACAAATAAGTAAATTTACCTATTTATATAAACTAGAAATAAATAAACATATTTGGAAGTAAGTAAATTTACTTATATTTATTAACTAGAAATAAGTAA
>JAESVK010063624.1:220878-261778 GCA_017140935.1 Hamamelis virginiana
TACCTATACTCCTAACTTTTAGGACTTCAAATACTAGAGTATAAATTAAACTCATCTTCTACAAATAATATCTATATATCTTATTTCCTTTTCCTTTTATATATTTCTAATGGCTTTCTAATGTTTTCTGATTAAAAGACAATTAAAAATGCTGGAGAAGGATTGAATTCCTAAAAATTAGGAGAGTATGTAAATTATGAAATCTCTAAAATTGATTTAATTTATAATATAATTCTCTTCTATATATTTTTTTTTCCTGCAATCACATATACTAGAATCCACTATATCAATTATAGTATCCAATAGGGATTCAAATTTGATTATTTCAATCCTATGAAAAGCTACAAACATAAAATAAAAACATAAACTACAAAAATCCGAAAATAACATAAATAAAATTTAAATATTTGATTTTCATAAAAATTTTCAATTGTACTATATGATGATTTTATATAATTTCCCTTTGTTATTTTTAACTTAATCAATTTTAATATTTACAATTAGGATCATACTCACTGTATTTAAAGTTGCAATTTTTTTTTAATATAATGTAATTTTCACTAGAAAATAAAAAAGAAAATAGAAAAAAACAGATTTTAAGAAGATTATCATATCTTATCATGGACAACATATTAGTGGGTCTTGGAATATGGTGAATAGAAATATGAAGGTCCTAATGAATTACATTAAATGAACATGGATATAAGCAGATAGTTTTAAGATTATGATGCACACACTTTTAAATAAATAAATTAACTTGAAATTTTTTTAATTTTAAATGGCACCGCATTGCACACGCATCGCGTGTGCGCGGTGGCTAGTATATATATATTATATTGTAGGGCCTGTTTGCATTAAATTTTTTTAAAATAATTTTTTAGCTTAAAATTCCACTTGATCTGAGAGATGAGATGATAGTCACTTTTAAATGACTTGAGGGTGATAGGATGGACTTTTATCAAAAGTCATTTACTTGGAAGTCCATTTGGGGAATGTTTAAAAAGTTTGCTTTTGGAAACCCACGTTTGTAGAAAGCATAAGTTTCAAACTTTTTTTTATATACAAATGACTTTTAAAACATGATCATACCAAACACAACCTTTTTTTTTTATTATTATTAAAAAAAAATGACTTCTTAAAAAGATCATTTTAAGAATCACTTCTTCACAAATGACTTTCATTTGTAAAATGCTATGCCAAACGAGCACTTATTAAATGTAAAGTGTAAGATTTAATTATTTAAATCTTTATTAATGACCCACGTAATATTAACAACTCATGTGACATAGTGGGTTTATAGGATAATGTTAACTACTTCTATCCTATTTTTGATTGGTTAATATTAGAAGTGGTTTCCTAATATCTCCCACTATGATGGGCTAGTGGAGTTCTAATTGAAGTGGGAAACTAGTCCTCTCTCTACCCATTAATAGGTATTCAGATTACCCATCATATCATCTGAAGAAACTGACATAAGGTGAAAGAGGGTCAAGAGAGAGAAACCCTTTTTCCATCAAGAACGAAGGCTGTTCTATTTGAAGATTTGATCATGTGAAGATTGCGATTATGGATCCGGATATGTCATTTAATTTCCACATCATGTAATTACATTATATTATGATAGTTGTGATCTTGGGCATGATTGTAGTTGTTAATTTATATAACAACATGAAAGTTTACATGTGGTATTGGAGCCTGAGTTTTTGGATCTTGAAATATATTTTAATAATTTATGAAATAATCGGTACATATGATTTTTATGTTATTAATATAATTATTTTTTGTAATGTTAATATATATATATATATATATATATATATATATATATATATATATATACATATAATATTATGATGTGACACACCGTATGAGTGGTAGTATTTCATGTTAAATATTATAATAATAATAAATAAAACTTTTTTTTTTTTGTCTTTTCTGGAAAGTTAGTGTCTATTGGACTTGGTGATGATCCCTTTCCATGTTATTATAGAAAGCTTGTCTTTTTGGACTCTGATAGTGAGGTACAGGTATGTGATCCTATAGAATATTATTAGTACCATACAGATCCATATATATTGTTTACATATATAAATGATAATCTGTACGGATGCATGCAATTGAAGAATTGTTTTTTAATTATGGATATAGTATATTTAACATGTTCTAATTAAGTTGCTACTTTGAACACATTACTGTTAATTTGATCTAATGATTGTGTAAAGTCATTATTTTTTTTTTAATTTGAAATTTACATTATGACACGGTTTGGTAGCCACCAAAGTGGCCCAACTGGAATGATATGTAAATACCAAATTAAATTATTGAAATTTAATATCCATTCCCAATATTAAATTAATTAATGAATTTACAAATTGCAATTCTTTAATTATAAGAATATTAGGTTGGCCCAAAGGTGCACCACATTCAAGTAATTATTGAATTGGAATAGGATAATTGGTGGTATTCATAGTTAATACTGGAATGGATACCCAAAGGTAACGAACCTACTTAATTATGAATATTTTATCAATTAGTCCTATTAGGTGAAAAGGGGATCACCGTAATTGTTTAATAGTTTACCATAAGATTAACCCAAAGGTAGATCACGGTAACACTATTTATTATTGTTATAATGTGTGTTTTATGTTTGGTTAATTATCTATATTTTATAACTTTTAGCACTAATGTAGTGAGCATAAATTATTTATTACAGTATCTATTCCAGTTTCATTGCATTCGCATGCTTTGTCTGTTCCAATTTTAAATGGAATGAACTTCTCAGATTGGAAAGAACAGGTTCAGTTTCACCTTGGTGTACTGGATCTTGATGTAGCTCTTGAATCTGAGAAACCGGCTGCTATTACTGATATAGCAGTGCGGAAGAAAAGGCTTTTCACAAGGCATGGGAAAAATCAAACAAACTAAGCATTAAGTTTATGCGAATGACCATAGCAAACAACATCAAGTCTACACTTCCTCTAACTGATAATGCTAAAGAATTCCTTACTAATGTGGAAGAACGTTTCCGAACTGCTGACAATTTTCTTGCGGGGACACTTATGGCCAAACTTACCACAATAAAATTTGATGGTACACGTGGCATGAATGAGCATGTCATTGAAATGTCAAATTTGGCTGCTCGATTAAAGACCTTAAGGATGAGCGTGGATAAGTTCTTTCTAGTACAATTTATTTTAAATTCCTTGCCTCCTCAGTATGGGCCATTTCAGATTAATTATAACACTATGAAGGATAAGTGAAATGTGAATGAATTGGCCAGTATGCTTATCCAAGAAGAGACAAGACTTAAGCAGCTTGGACATCATTCAGCTTATCTCGTAAGTCAAGGAGCTGATAGGAAATGGAGGAAACCTAAAAGGGACATAAAGCGTGGTCCTTACAAGGCAAATGAGCCCAACCAAAATGCTCAAGTTTATAAGAAGGAAAAAGGAAACGACAAGTGTCACTTCTGCAAAAAGTCAGGACACTATCAGAAAGACTGCCCGAAATGTAGGGAGTGGTTCGAAAAGAAAGGTAAAAATTTAATTTATGTTTGTTTCGAATCAAGCCTAACTGAGGTTCCTTCTAATACTTGGTGGATTGATTATGGGGCTACTACTCATGTTTCCAATACGATGCAGGGATTCCTTACAATCCAAACCATAAATCCAAATGAACACTTCTTATTCATGGGAAATCGGGTTAAAGCTCCAGTTGAAGCCATTGGCACTTATCGTTTATTTTTGGACATTGGCCATTATTTAGATTTGTTTCAGACTCTTTATGTTCCTTCTGTTTCTAGAAATTTAGTTTCTTTATCCAAACTTGATATTGATGGTTACTCCTTTAAATTTGGGAATAAAAGTTTTAGTTTATTGAAGAATACTTTTATTGTTGGTTCTGGTATTCTTTGTGATGGCTTGTACAAATTAAAGCTTGATAATTATTTTGCTGAAACTCTTCTTACCCTGCATCATAATAAATGAAAATTCCTCCAACTTGTGGCATAAAAGGCTAGGACATATTTCTAGAGAAAGGCTGGAGAAGCTAGTAAAAGACGGGGTTCTCCCAAACCTTGATTTTACTGATCTCAGTGTGTGTGTGGATTGTATTAAGGGTAAACAAACCAAACACACCAAGAAGGGTGCCACAAGAAGTAATGAGCTTCTTTAGATTATCCATACAGATATTTGTGGGCCTTTTGATACTCCATCTTTTGGTGGAGAACGGTATTTTATAACCTTTATAGATGATTTTTCACGTTATGGTTATATTTATTTGTTGCATGAAAAATCTCAAGCAGTGGATGCCCTTGAGGTGTACATTACTGAGGTTGAAAGACAATTAGAAAGAAAGGTGAAAATCATTAGATCGGATAGAGGTGGTGAATATTATGGAAAATATAATGAATATGGGCAATGCCCAGGCCCATTTGCTAAACTCTTAGAAAAGCATGGCATTTGTGCACAGTACAGTATGCCAGGAACGCCACAACAGAATGGTGTACTGAAAGTCGTAATCGTACTCATATGGATATGGTTAGAAGTATGTTAAGTAATTCTACCTTGCCCTTATCATTATGGATGCAAGCCCTTAAGACTGCTGTTTATCTGTTGAATCGGGTTCCTAGTAAGGCAGTTCCAAAGACTCATTTTGAACTGTGGACGGGAAGGAAATCGAGCCTAAGACATCTACATGTCTGGGGTTGTGCAGCAGAGGCTAGAATCTATAATCCTCATGAAAAGAAATTGGACTTAAGAACAATCAGTGGTTACTTTATTGGTTACCCTGAAAAATCTAAAGGGTATAGGTTTTACTGTCCTAACCATAGTACGAGAATTGTAGAAACCGGTAATGCCAGATTTATTGAAGATGGTAACATTAGTGGGAGTGATAAACCATGAAATGTGGTAATTCAAAAAGTTAGGGTGTCTATCCCAGTACCACTAGCTTCAAGGGAAATTGTTGTTCCTCCAGTTGTTGAACCACCTAACAACATTGAACAACAAATTAATGAATCACCACTACATAATGAGATTGTTGCCAATGAACAAATGGCAAGAGAACCACAAGAAGTAGCATTAAGAAGATCTCAAAGGGAAAGGAGGTCTGCTATTTCGGATGATTATGTGGTTTACCTACAAGAATCTGACTTTGATATAGGATCAAGTAAGGATCCGATTTCGTTTTCACAAGCCATAAAAAGTAATAATTCTACTAAATGGATTGATGCCATGAATGATGAGTTGAAATCAATGGACCAGAATGCAGTCTGGGAAATCGTTGAATTGCCCAAAGGATACAAGAAAGTAGGTTGCAAATGGATCTATAAGACTAAACGCGACTTTAAGGGCAATATTTAATGATATAAAGCTAGACTAGTGGCCAAAGGTTTTACTCAGAAAGGAGGCATTGATTACAAAGAGACTTTCTCTCTTGTATCCAAGAAAGACTCACTTAGAATCATTATGGCATTAGTAGCTTATTATGACTTGGAGCTACACCAAATGAATGTGAAAACTCCTTTTTAAAATGGAAGTTTAGATGAAGAAATCTATATGGATCAACTCGAAGGTTTCTCCATTAAAGGAAATGAGCATTTAGCTTTCAAACTTAAGAAGTCAATATATGGACTTAAACAAGCTTCCCGACAATGGTATCTTAAGTTTAATGACATCATTATTTCCTTTGGATTTAAAGAAAATGTCGTTGATCGTTGTATTTATCTAAAGGTCATGGGAGCAAGTTTATATTTCTGATTTTGTATGTTGATGATATTTTGCTTGCTAGTAGTGATCTTGGTTTATTGCATGAAACCAAGAAGTTTCTCTCTAAGAACTTTGAAATGAAAGATATGGGTGAGGCAACTTACGTGATAGGAATTGAAATATTCCGAGATCGATCACGTGGACTGTTAGGGTTGTCTCAGAAAGCATATATTGAAAGAGTTCTAGAGAGATTCAGAATGGAAAAATCTTCTGCTATTCAGAAAGGGGATGTTCAGCCTTATGCAATGCCCGCAAAATGAATGGGAACGAAAACAAATGGAAGAGATTCTTTATGCATCTACAGTAGGAAGCTTAATGTATGCACAGACCTGCACTAGACCGGATATCAGTTTTGCTGTTGGTATGTTAGGGAGATGACCATTGGAAAGCTGCAAAGAAAGTCATGAGGTACCTACAAGGTACGAAGAATTACAAGCTCACATTTAGGAGATCTAATAATCTAGAGGTGATTGGCTACTCAGATTCAGATTTTGGTGGATGCATTGATAGTAGGAAGTCTACTTTCGGTTATTTGTTCCTATTAGCTGGAGGAGCAATATCATGGAAGAGTGCAAAGAAAACTATCACTGCATCATCTACCATGGAAGCTGAATTTGGGGCAAGCTTTGAGGCCACTGTTCATGGATTGTGGTTGCGGAACTTCATCTCAGGACTTGGGGTTGTTGACTCCATTGCCAAGCCGCTGAGAATTTATTGTGATAACTCTGCAGCTATGTTTTTCTCTAAGAACGACAAGTATTCTAAGGGTGCTAAACACATGGAATTGAAATACTTTGCCGTTAAGGAAGAAGTTCAGAAACAACGAGTGTCAATAGAACACATAAGCACACAACTAATGATTGCAGATCCATTGACAAAGGGGTTGGCTCCAAAGACATTTAAGGAACATGCTAATAGCATGGGTCTTGGATATGACCCATAACATTTATTATTTTAATGGATTGTTTTATGTTATTATGTTATTTGATACTTTGAGACCTTATTAAATGTGTTTCTGATTAATTACTCCTGTATTAATTGTGTACGTACATATATGAGAATGAACAAATGTTAACTAGAATAGTCTTTGAAATAAAAGACATTATTGTTGGACCTTTTGAATGCACTTCTTGTTTATAGACTGTATTAAACAGTTTGCTAGTGTTGTGGTGCATGGAAGGAACAATATCGCATGAATGATGTGGAACCGCCATGACTCGCATCAATGGGTTGTGTAATTATGTATTATGACGACCAAATTAAAGTATGATTGGATGTGGTTTATTGCGCACCTCATGTTAGACTCATTAAATTCTACTATAAAGTTATCACATGGGCCAAGTGGGAGAATGTAAGATTTAATTATTTAAATCTTTATTAATGACCCACGTAATATTAACAACTCATGTGACATAGTGGGTTTATGGGATAATGTTAACCACTTCTATCCTATTTCTGATTGGTTAATATTAGAAGTGGTTTCCTAATATCTCCTACTATGATGGGCTAGTGGAGTTCTAATTGAAGTGGGAAACTGGTCCTCTCTCTACCCATAAATAGGTATTCAGATTACCCATCATATCATCTGAAGAAACTGACGTAAGGTGAAAGAGGGTCAAGAGAGAGAAACCCTTTTTCCATCAAGAACGAAGGCTGTTCTATTTGAAGATTTGATCGTGTGAAGATTGCGATTATGGATCCGGGTATGTCATTTAATTTCCGCATCATGTAATTACATTATATTATGATAGTTGTGATCTTGGGCATGATTGTAGTTGTTAATTTATATAACAACATGAAAGTTTACATAAAGTACTCTAATGCGAAACTCAGAATACATTTGTGCATTTTTAGAAGAAATTAAATAGTCTCTCTCTTCTCTTGCTACATGATTTCGAAGTAAAATAAAATTATCAACTTTAATTATTTTAATTATTTGCTTTTGGTCTTTTTGGCTTGTGGTTAATGTGTTAATACACTTATTTATTACAAATAAAAGGAACAAAGACTAGAGACCCCATAACATGTTAAAATCTTTTTGGCATGTGTACATGAGAGCATCTCCAATCCTAACCTAAACTCTTCCTCAAATTCAAATTTGGGTAAAAAAAGTCCAAGAACTCTTTTCCAACCCTTACTCAAATCTATACCAAATTTGAGTTTTACTCAAACTCAAACCCAAATTGAGTTCTAACTCAACTATTTGAGTAAATGAAAATATGACTGTTAGAAGCTACATACCTTCCTTCTCCTTTCATGGTGCCTCTTCATTGCACAGCTATGGCTACCGAAATGGAGAATCTTGGCCACAGCAGCACTGCATCTCCCCAGTGAAGCGCTTTCTCTCTCTCTCTCTCTCACACACACACACACACTCTCTTTCTCTTTCTCTCCCTCCCTCCTCCTTCCCTCTCCCCTGCAGAAGGACCTACTCTAATAGCTTGCAGAAAAAACCTAGCTTGTGGCTGGGTGCGAAATAGCTTGGTACAGAGCAAACACAGAAATAGCTTTTAAGTAAAATATAATTATTAAAAAGATTTGAGTAAATGATTGGAGAGCTCCATGTCAAATGGAGCTTTTTACTCAAATTTTTACTCAATTTAAGAAAGAGTTTGAGCACATTATTGGAGATGGTATGAGGGATAGCAATTTAAGATTAGGTACTACCGTAAAACCAAACAACCCTAAGTAGGTTGTACAGGTATTAGGAAACTAACATCTATATATATAGAAATGTTGCTACAAACATATGTTGACTAGGTAGGTTGTACAGGTATTAGGAAACTAACATGGATAATGTTCCTACAAACATATGTTTGGCTTTTATAAAAGTCAGCTTGAAGTTTATAGGTAATTGTGGGGTGTATATTTTGAAAAACAAACGGTTAGATTAGATATTATGCATATGTATGTGTTTACTATTAAAATAACCGCCCAATAAAATGCAGACACGTGTTGAGTATTTTTAAAGAATGCAGTTTTCAGTTCCTTGGACCAATGAGAAAGTAGCATATAATGAAGTGTAGTACACCAGATTACAATGCTGAAATAACTGCTTGTAACCGCCAATTTAGTGGTGTGTTTCTTTTGTAATTTAAACAGCAATTATCGAATTGAAAATTCAAGATAAGAATATTGATTTATTCAAATGGATTAGCAGTTAATTGGGCAGATGTCATTCAACGATTGGATTGAAGACGATTGAATAGTTTTTCTCTCAAAACCAAATATATTGAAGCAGTTTTTCTCATCTAGTAGAGTACAAGTATTCCAAACGAATTACAGAAGCTTATGACACTTGTAAACCACTCATTGGATACGGATGGAAGGCAGTTATTCTTCAAGTCTATAAATAGAGGAAGGACTCTCCATGCAAAAGGTCCACGACCTCACAAGACGCACGTCTTTATGTAAATCTTTACTTTATCTCTTCTCACCTCAATATATCTCTTAACTTAGGACTTCTTTTCTATCCCATACTCTCTTTCCATTCGTCTAAGATCTCTCTCCCTTATCCCTCTATCCTTTTTGTCTAAGATCTCTCTCCCTCTCTCTTCTATCCTCTTCTGTCTGATTGCTTCGAAGAACTTTAACAGAAGTGTATAATTGCCGTACCAGAAATGGAGGTAATAAAATGATTATGTGGTTTCTTCGAAACATTTTATTTATTGCTTTACTTGTTACATTTCGAGTTATTTATAATTATTTTGCCTTATTTGATTAATTAAAAGTCCTCTTCATTGAGGCGAAGCCGAATTTCCACAATTGCCTGATGATAATATCTTGGCTCGATTAACTTCGAACCAATCTTTTACCTTGAAACGGTGTAAGGTCAACCTTTCTGGCATGCCCCCCACTTCAAACCATACATGTGCAGTTGCCACCTTGAAGATTTCTTGAGGGAACATCTTTTTTGGCACGCCCGGTGGGACCATTAAGGCAAAATATAAAATTTTCTTGCTATGATGACAAGAAGGTCAAAACAGACAGAATCTTCAAATCAAGGTGAGAATAGGCCAGAAGATGGCCTTGAAGCCATTCTTGAAGATCAAAATTTATTACAAAATGAAGAAAGCTCGAGGGTTGAAGCTAGTATAGAAAGAGCTAACCTACAGAACACTAATCCAGAAACTCTGTCGCAGTTAACAGTACAAGTTTCTAAAATATTTCGGCCTATAGTGGCTGAAATTACTCAACAATTACAGCAAACCATTATTAATACTATGAGCAAACAATGTACTTTTGTAAATGAAGAGATGTATAATGGTGCACAAAAGAAACAAGCTGTTGTTCCGAACTCCCCAAGAAGTTCATTGTTGGGTGTTCCCCCTCAAGTGAATTTGGAACTCGGGGGGTCGGTAGGGATAAAGCCAATTTATGGCCATAATGAAAAGACAAGACCAACTTATGGCCAAAATGAGTATATAAGGCCAATAAATGGTCTTAATGACATAAATAAATCAAAAACAGTGATGAATGCTCAACAAAATGAGTTTATATTTCCTACGATTGTAGATGTTAATAAACCAAGTAGTAGTTCATCTGAAGTGAATAAAATGAATAGTAAATTTCATTATGATGAATTTACTAATCAGCCCATAAAGTTTAGTTATAATGATGGTCATAAAAATGTTTCACATCAATTAGATTCAAATCAAATTCACAAATCCTTTGTATGATCTAGGAAAAGGCAATTATGCTATTGATAATACCAATGAACCCGGGGGGTTGATAGGAAGAAAATCTAGTGATTATGAAGGAAACAAATTGAATCAAAGTCAAAATGAAAACTTTAGGGTATTTCAAAATCAAAATGTTAACACAAACATACCCGGAAATCAACCCATTATGGCAACTAGAAATCAGCTCCTTGAATTAATTCAAGAGACATATGGACCTCTTAATAGGAATATTCAGGTCCCAATATATCGAAAGCCATATCCGGAATGGATTAATAGGACATATGAATTCCCAAGAGGGTATAAAGTCCCAGAATTCACTTTATTCTCTGGTGAAGGAGAACAATTAACTATAGAGCATATTGGGAGGTTCACTGGGCAATGTGGTGAAGCTGTAAATAATGATTTTTTGAAACTTAGATTGTTTTCAAATTCACTAAAAGGGAATGCATTTACTTGGTATGTAAATCTCTATTCAAAATTGGGTACAATTAGAAGAAATATTTCACACTCAGTTTTTTAGACCTGATCCTGAAGTTTCCATGGTTGATTTAGCCAGACTTAGACAAAGACCTGATGAAAAGGCTTCACAATTTATTCATAGGTTCAAGAAAGCAAAAAATAGATGCAGAATTAGCTTACCCGAACATGAATTTGTGAAGTTAGCTCAGAATGGTTTAGAGTTTGAGTTAAGAAAGAAATTTGATGTAATAGAGTTTAGGGATCTCATGGAGTTAACTACTAAGGTGTCGAGATATGAAACTTTGTTAAAAGAAGAATATCAAAGACTAAGTTCATCTTTTAAGAGTTATTATTATGATCCAAATTATGAGGTAGATGCTGTTGAGATAATCGGCAAATCCCCATTTACTTGTGATGCATTAATAAAGATAGATAGTAAAACAAGTTATCAGGCAAAGAAAAATGTTTCGAATGAATCTTCGAGGCAATATTCTTTTGATATTTCAAAAGTAAACTCCATTTTTGACCATATGTTGAATGGTCAATTCATAAAATTGCCTAAGGGTCATAAAATTCCAAATTTTGAAGAAATAGGAAATAAAGAATATTGCAAATGGCATAATTCTTGGAGGCACTCAACAAATAATTGTATTGTATTTAGAAATGTAATATAAGAACAAATTCAAAAAGGGAATTTAAAGTTCCCTGACAAAGGTGATGAATCCATGGGTATTGATAATGATAATTTCCCTTCGATCCAAGAAGTCGAAGTTGAATTCCACGATGTTCATTTCCCATTTTAAAGATATATAGATCAAAGAGTACAAAGTAATCAAAATATCCATAATTGGAAAACATTGCTGTTTGGAATTGACAAAATTACTTTTATTCGATGCATGTTACAGGAAAATCGAATTGAGGAAGATAATAAGTCAATTCATTAAGAAGAAAATGAGAATGAATTTACTCCGGAAGATTCATAGAGTGGAATGAAAGAATTATCTGTTGAGATGCACAATGCTGAATTTCCTACCTGGAAGAGCAAGAAGAGATTAATCCTCAACCCATAATCTAAAAATTTGATAATTAGATCCAAAGCAGAAACAGAAACAGAATTGCCAATGTTTGAAGATCCTTTGATGTCAACTGCATTAAAGCCGGATCGGGAGATTCTCAAGCAATTATGTACTAAATGTGGTGAAGAATATGTTAGAGCAGCTGAAAAGGATGATTCATATGTGGAAAAGGTAGATCATTCTGTGAAGCCATGGGAGAAAGGTAAAGGGAAAGTAAATTATCCTAAACCTCTATATGTTAATCATCCACATCATAAATTCTCTTATGGACCTTTTTATCCATCAAAGAATTACCAACAGAATTTTCAGTATTTTAGGCCCGGTTATGTTAACAAACCAAATTTTAATCAACAGATTTTTGGTTTGAGAGACAATAATCATTTTTATAAACCAAAAGTGCCTAATCCTAATCATCCTAATTTCAAAGGATGTACACTGGACCATGGAAAGAATGCAGGTGTTTTTACAGGAGAAAGACAGACTTCGAGTCAACAGGGTAAGCCGAAGTTGGTTATTCCACCGAAGGTGCCCATCGACAATTGGTATGTCTTAAGACATCCAAAAACCCAAGAGATGGAATACCGACCATTTATGTCTAAGGCTCAAAAAAGGAGACTGCAACGAAGGTATGCCAAAATGCAGGAGAATATTAACATAAATATTCAGAAAAGTGTAGAATCTTCAAAGCCCAATCCAAGGTTCGAAAGGAAGACTATGAATGATGAAAATAAGAAGCATATGACATTGATCGATGAGAATAAGTTATCCTCGATCATTGAGCAATGCAAGGAGGCAATGGAAATTGATGAAAAAAATCAAAGTGATGTTCAAATGGGCACTTCAAAAGAAATCAGCTTTCTTGAAGATCAAGACTTTGATTTGATGATAGAAGAAGCAAATGTCAACATGACTTTCACTTTACCAATCTCTTTCGAAGCAAAACTAGGACAAAGCAATTGCATTGATGGGGATGTTGAGGATACTCAGGGTTTCTGTCCTGAAATCGTGGAGTCTGAAGTTGAACTTCAAGCCAATGGTAAAGTTTATAAATTTATAAAACCAACTTCTCAGATGACTAAGCATTTAAAACCCCTATATGTAAAGGCATATATTAATGGTTGTCCGTTAAATAGAATTTTAGTATATAATGGGGCAGCTGTTAATATAATGCCTATTACTACTTTGAAAAAACTTAATTCGGAAGAAAACAAGTTGCTTCCAACAGAGGTTGTGATCTCTGGATTTGCTGGAAGTAAAAAGAAAGCAAAAGGGATATTGCCTGTCGAATTAACTGTTGGTTCGAAGGCCACGATGACTGCATTTTTTGTTGTTGAAGGAAATTCAAATTATAATGCACTATTAGGTAGAGATTGGATACATGCTAACAAATGTATTCCATCTTCAATGCATCAGCAACTAATTCTTTTGAATGAAAATGCAGAGTTTGAAATGGTGGAGGCTGATAAAAAATCATTAAGTGTAGCTTCGAACGTAATGGAAGCTAGGCTTTATGAAGAGCCCATTGGCCCGGTTGATTTAAGTAAAATTCCTTCAGTTAATGAAGACAAAATTTGGGAAGATGCACTTTGTCACTTCATAGGACCAGTCGGTGGTCCTGAAAATATGGATGATGAATCAAATGCCTAATCTCTCAAAAAGATTAGAACTGAGGCTGTTTATTCGGCCTTAGAAAAAGTGGCTGTACAAGCCATTCATTCGAAGCTTTTGGGTTAAGAACTAGTTCATGTAGGATGGAATGAAGGCATTCTGGAAGATGAACATGATGAATCGAAGGTTGTATTTGATAATGATGTTTCTCTAGTTTCTGAACAATCTTTTAATTTAAAATTGCAAAACATTGACACTTTGTTAGAAGTTAATTTAGGAAGTGATACTTGTTCGAAGACAGTTTTTATTAGTAGTCTCTTAGATGTTTCAACTAAGGAGAAGCTTATATCTGTGTTAAAAGAATATAAGGATTGCTTTGCATGGGACTACCATAAAATGCCAGGTTTAGACAGGTCTTTGGTTGAGCACAAGTTGCCGATTAGGGAAGGCTTCAAACCATTCAAGCAGGAATCTCGAAGACTTGCTCCAAAGGTCATCCCAAAGATTAAAGAAGAAATTGAAAGATTGTTGAAAGCAGGTTTTATCCGAACAACCAGGTATGTTGAATGGGTTTCTAATATAGTTTTTGTGATTAAAAAGAATGGTAAATTGAGAGTTTGCATTGATTTTAGAAATTTTAACTTGGCTACTCCAAAAGATGAATATCCGATGCCTGTTGTGGATTTATTGATAGATGAAGTAGCTGGACATCAAATAATGTCATTTATGGATGGACGTTCAGGATATAATCAAATATATATCGCTGAAGAAGATGTCCATAAAACTGCATTTCGATCTCCTAGCAGTATTGGTACTTTTGAATGGATTGTAATGCCTTTTGGATTGATGAATGCAGGAGCTACTTATCAAAGAGCTATGAATGCTATTTTCCATGATATGATTGGTGATTTTCTAGAATGCTATATTGATGATATAGCTATTAAATCAAATAATATAGAGAATCATCTATAATATTTAGAAAGAGTATTTAAAAGAATGAGGCTTTACAAGTTGAAAATGAATCCACAGAAGTGTGCCTTTGGTGTCAGTGTTGGAAATTTCTTAGATTATCTGGTGCACAAAAAAGGCATTGAAGTAGATTCAAATAAAGCAAAAGCAATTATTAATGCAAAACCTCCCTCTAATAAAAAAGAGTTGCAAAGGTTTTTAGGGCAATTAAATTTCCTTCAAAGATTCATTTCAAATGCTACAGGAAAAACCAGAGTGTTCTCTTCACTTTTGAAGCTGCGAAATGAGGATGAATACAATTGGAATGAAGAGCACCAGAAGGCCTTCGAAGCAATCAAAACTTATTTGAGTAATCCACTTGTTTTGATGCCACCTAGGTTGGATAAACCTTTGAAGTTGTATATTTCTGCAGCGGAAGAATCCATTGGCTGTTTTTTAGCTCAAGATAATGATGATTTTAGAGAGCAAGCCATATAGTACTTGAGTAAGGCCTTAAATTGTATTGAATGAAAATATTCTTCAATTGAAAAGTATTGCCTTACATAGTATTTTGCTGTAATGAAACTCAGATATTATCTGCTTCCAAGGAATGTGATTGTCCTATTTAAATTCAATTTAATAAATTATATATTATCTAGACCTTTGCTAAACAACAGAATTGGAAAATGGATTCTAGCGTTAACAGAATTTACCTTTGTTTATATGCCTCAAAAGGCTGTGAAAGGTCAAGCCTTAGCGGACTTTTTGGCTGATCATCCATGCTTCGACATAAAACAAGAAGAGTTTGATTCTTTTAGCATTGGTTTTGCTCCGTGGAGAATGTGGTTTGATGGCTCGAAGACAAATCAATTCTTCGAAGATTTGCTTCATAAAAGGCTACTTTAGCCTCCAGCTCTTCAATTCTTTCTTTCTCTTTCCTTAATTGTTTTTCTTTCTTTTTCTCTTCTTTTCTTTTTCTTTTTCTTTCCTGCCTTAACAAATCTTCTGGAGATTCAGCAACAAGATTTGCAATTTCTTGAGAAATAGCAATATGCTCTGGAAGTTGAGAAGAACTGTGGAGAGCCTTAGTCCTTTGTTCAGGATAAAGGTCAGGGTACATTTTCTCTTTCCCTTTCTCAAGTATAATAGTAGGAGAACTTTGAGAGGCAGGCATATTTGAAGACTCTTGGATTGGGATTTTTCTTCTTTGGACCAGCTAAGGAGCCTCTTCTGTTTCTTCTTCACTATCTTCATCACTAATTATGATTTCTGATGAATCAGTGATGGTAGCTTTGGGCTTTGCTTGGCTGAGAAGTCTTTGACCCGCATTTACAATGTTTTTATTAATAAACTCTTTATAGTTTGAGTATATATATATATGTGTGTGTGTGTGTGTGTGTGTGTGTGTGTGTGTGTAATAATTAATAAATACTTACTTTTCCTTTTACTTGGAGAGATGTGTTCAATTTCTTTGACTTTCTTTTTTTTTTTTTCATTTTCTTTACTGGAACTTGAGTTGAAATCAAAGTAGAAGTTTTTTCTGAAGTTTCCTCATCAATCGAAGCAGTTGAATGAAGTTCAAATGGGAACAGGGCTTGTGCTAGATTTGGAACATCAAAGCTGCCATATGCTTGTTGCCAATTGGTTTCCCACCAAGTCTCAAAATAGTTCTCAGTTATATTTGATTTACCAAATTGGAAGAAATGAAAACTATTTTTTGACTTAGAATAAAGAGTAAGGATGCTTTGGATCTGTTCAGTTGATTTGAAAGTTACTCTCCGAGAAGCAACTGGATTAAATGAACTAACATATGGAAGATGAATGGCTTGAAGGAGGCTAAATTGCCTTGCAAAGAGATTGGGCAGGTATGGTTCACTTTGAGATTCAAAAAACTGTGCTCTACCTCTAGTAGCAAAAGAAGAAACAATGAGGTCTCTACTGATTAGAAAGCTTGCCCAAGAATTTGTCACATATGAAGGGGAAATCTCTTGATGCTGAACATTTTTAATTTTCTTTATCCATTGGGGTCCAATCTTTGGATCGAAGAATGGTTGAAAGAAAGAAGCATTCCTTTGAAGATCCAGTTTGATAAAGAAATTCAAGTAATTTTCAAAAGAAAAAGAAGGACCACTTTCAGTTATTATCATTCTCTCACCAAAGTTAACAAAAGTCTGCTCTTTCAAATCAATTAAGTTAGGCCGAATTTCAGGAAAATATGCATACAGCCAAAATTGTAGAATCCAAAAGGGACCTCCCATTTGATAAGACAATTTTTTGGAATGCATTTCTTGACACCTTTTATAAAGATTGGCCAAAAGAAAAGGGGCAAAAGCAGTGGTTTGCTTTGAAGACAGAGCTTTAGCAAGATAAAGAAATTCTTGAGTTATTCTTTGAGAAGAAGAGCAAATCAGAAATCTGTTGATCCAAAAAAGAAGAAAAGAAATATATTCTTGTTTTGAAAATTTCTTGGGATCATTCTTCATTTCAGCTTTAATAGAAGCAGAATAGCTAAGGTCTTTGCTCGAAGGTAAGTTATAAGTTGACGATTGACCTTCAGCTAAAAAAGTAGTAATTTCATATCCAAAAGGAAATGCACTGGTAATTTCACAAACATCCATGATTGTTGGAGACATGGGACCACATGGAAAGTGAAAACAGTTAAACGTGGGAGACCAAAACATAAAGCAGCCGCAAGAAGATTACCATTGCATTGGAAGCCCCTAGTAGATAAAGTGATAGCATCATGAATTCCTATCTCATGCCATTCTTGTTCTTTAAAGCTTTTAGCTCATTCGACCCAAGCATTCCACCCTGTTTCTACTTTAGGCCAGTGTCTAATGGGTCTTCCGTCCCATTCAAGCTTCTTACTATGTTGAAGTAAGGTTTGTTGTTCTTCAGGTAATGGAAAGTGACGGGTGAAATCTTTGTGGATTTCTCTTTTAAAAGATGGCCCTAAAACTGTATATTTGGCATTAGATGAATGAGGGTTTAGAATGTGAGGGTAAACATCTTCAGATCGATATTTTAGGGTTTCATTGAAAAATTGCGACAACACAAGAGAAGGAGATGGTTCTACAGTTGAAGGTGCAGAAGAAGAAGCTGCTATTGATGATTCAGTGGAAGGTTGACAGTATAGAAACAGTAAAGTTGAAGAACTCAGCTTGTAGTTCTTTAAAAGCAAAAAACGATGATAATGAAGCAGAGTCGAAAAGACGTGGGGCTATCCCATCAATTCAAAACTCGTAAAAAGGGGGGGTTTCTCTTGATGCGGGGGGTATGTTTACTATTAAAATAACCGCCCAATAAAATGCAGTCTAACAATACATGAGAATGATCCTAAATGCAGTCTACTCAAACTATGTGAACCTAAGTATATTTCTAAGTTATTTTGATCCTAAAAATGGTTTTTTAATCCACTTTAAAGTCACTTTTAAATTCTGGACAGAATTAAAAGTGATTCTAAAAATGAATTAAAACCCAAAAAAACAAAGAAAAACGATATGTAAATGACGTACAATGCAAACTAATATGCTGTCCTAAATTACCACATGCAAGGTACTTGAAATAACACATAACCATGCCTCAAACAATTGAATCAACACAAGAACAGGATCTTACCTTCGCACACTCCCTCGAACACAATTTGTATATCAAACACATTCCACATGATAACAAGGAAAAGAAAGATAAAGAAAAATAGTATGAAGAAGCCTAAACATGAATCTATTCTAAGACTCTAATATGCAACTTGATCATAAACTCATCCTAACATAAAATAACATTCAAACTCTTATCCTAACATACATTCTAAACATAAAAGAACTATTACACATTCTCACAACATTCATATAGAAATCACCATTTTCTAAAATAAAGAATAGGCCTATACTCATCATGAAGGAATACTCAAAACATTCAAAACATGCAATAATTTCTAAAACAGAAAACTAATCATTAAAGACAAAGTTCCTATATGCAAGACTCAATTAACACTACTTCTAGACATCAAAATATTACTTCTAAACATGCATTCCTAACCTACATTGTGCATAAAGTTAGAGGAAACTAACCTATACATTCTGCAGAAAATCAAACTATCCTAAATGAGCCAAATCTTAACTATGTTATGCAAAATGTCGATACAAGAACAATGGTGTATTCAAATATACCTTTAGCCTTCTTTTTCCTTGCTCTTAGCCTTCTTCTTCAAGCTCCAATGGCCTCCAAAATTGTAGCTAGGGTTCTAGGGGGCTGGTTCAAGTATTAAAAATCTCTCTAACCAAAATTCATCCTCCCAAATTGGTTTATAAGTGATGTATATATAGGAGAGGCTTCAATTTGATCAATGTCTCTCATTAAAACCCTAGGGAGTGATCCAAAGGTCCTAAATGAGTTTTCCAAAGTCCCCAAGGTCGAGCTCAACACTTCAAACTGATCTAAATAGATTTTGGGAGAGTTTCAAGGCGGATAAAACTCAAAAAGTTGAGAATTTGGCCGAATCAAGGAACCAGGCTCGGGTGACCGTCCTCTCTAGGATGGTTGGCCATCCCTAGGGGACGTTCATCGGGCTTGGTGCACAAAAATTTAAGTTTTGGGCCTGTCTTAGCCCATCTTGACTTGGTTTCGATTTTTTTCACCTTTTTGAGCCCGTTTTAAGTCCAAATTTGACGATTCAAGAACCAAAATGACCGTGATTCAATTCTCCATGTTTTGAAAAGTGTTTGAAGCGAAAATGCATTGAACAAAGTCAAATATTTAAGAAAAATTCAACCAATTAGCTGTTTTGGGCATGCCGGGCCCAAATTAGGGTTTTGAAATCTACTAACCAATTGCTCTTGAAATCATTTCTACTTCTCGAGAAAAGTTTTAAAATCATTTAAGAAAGTATTTTAATGCTTTTGAAGGCTTTGATTTGATAAAAAAAAAGATCGAATCCTGGTCATCCTCGGTTGAAACCTTAATCTGAGCTTAAAAGGGCCATTTGGGCCTTAAGAGCCAAACATGAGCCCAAAGGCTCAATGGACCTTGCCATTGATCAACTTAGCTACCAAACACTCCCTAAATATCTATGCCAAACTCACGGGACAATCCGGGACAAAATCGACTGTCATTTGGAGCTTTTGTGATTTAAAGGACAATGCTGCCTTTCAAGTCGCAAAGACCTTATTACCTATCAAGCCTAACTCGGAAAGCTATGAAATTTAGTAGGGACATTCCTAGACTCTCTAAAAACTAGATGAAAAAAGAACCAACTCAATCTGACCTAAAAACCTTAATGCGATAATGGCTTCTAATTAACTACACAAAAGGGAACTATGAGCAACTTAGCGTTTCAACACCCTATTTCCCCTCAAATCATAGGCAACCATTCATGACTTTACTCATGATAAAAAATGGATGTCTATAGAATGTATGGTCAAACTTAGCTCCCCTCAGCTGGTAAAAGCTCCCCGCCTAGCTAATCTAGCTCCGGTGTTAAGCCTGCCAAAGATTCTATGACGCCCAAGTTCATTATAATGGAAATGTTCCAAATAGAAAGAAAGAGAGAGCAGGAAAGAAGGTGTTGG
This sequence comes from Hamamelis virginiana, assembly GCA_017140935.1. Taxonomy (NCBI): domain Eukaryota; kingdom Viridiplantae; phylum Streptophyta; class Magnoliopsida; order Saxifragales; family Hamamelidaceae; genus Hamamelis; species Hamamelis virginiana. The sequence continues at coordinate 240,987 of JAESVK010063624.1, forward strand.
AGAAATTAAGTTTTCTCTAATGAGAAGTTGCTTACCCTCTTCTCCTTAGATCTCCCCCTTACATAGGAAATCTCTGGCCTAGATAAACGAGCTTTCTGGCCCTCGTCTGATGCTGAACTCGTCACCGTAGCATTAATTGCTTCATGCGGGGTTGTCAGGGTCTTACCATCATTGGCTGAGGGATGCAGATCATACCCCTCGTGTATTTAGGCTAATTCCAGAATCTTTGTATCTGGATAGATTTTGCAGTTAGTTAAATGACTGTGTGGACAGAGTTGGTAATCTGATTTCCCGCCGGCCAACTTTGTTCCCGGAGTTTTTTTGTTCCTGAAGCTTTTGGACTCCTGGCCATTAATGCCTATTAATGGTCATTAATGGATGTCTACCTCCTCTCTACAACGGAGAGGACATGCATCCCCCATCCAATCATCATGTGGGCAACCTTTCCCATGCACAACGGGACCCACCTTGTGATTGGATAAGTGAAACCATTTTCTTCGGGGCGAAATGGATGAAGGGATGGCTATGTGTCGTCTTCTGGCTGCTCCCCGAACATAACTGACTGGAGGTGGGAAGTTTAGTTCCCAGATTTCCCCCATTTTCGCTTTCCCGCCCAAATGAGGGAATGTGAAAAGCCAAAGCTTATTTAAACCTTCTACATCCTCCTTCACCGTTGAACGCTGTATCATTTCGACCTAAAATTCGTCTCGGCCAACCTCTGTCATTAGTTAGCCATGGCTACTGATTCCCCGATTGAAGTCTTTCGCCGTGAATATGCCATTCCCGACGATATAGTGATATAGGAGCCAACCGATGATGACATGCTGCGATTAAAATTAGGATTTCCATAGTTTATGTTGTTGTGGCCCTATTACTTCGTTGCTGGACTCCGGCTCTTTCTTCACCCTCTGATTCGAAAGGTGTTTGGTCACTTTCGTATTGCCACTAACCAGGCTAATCCTAACTTTTTCCGCATTCTAAACTACATACTTGCCTTAAGCTGTCTTGCTGATATCAACCTGGATTTGCTAGAAATCCTTCACTGATACTCCTGTAAGAAGACTAGGGGTCATGAAACATATTATCTAACATCCTGCCCCGATTGGGCACTGGTTCAAGATGTCCCAACTCACAAGAAGGATTGGGACAATTGGTACTTGACTTTCTCTGATGAATGGGAATTCAGACCGATCAGTGATAAAGACAGGCGTCACCCAGTTCCTCGGAGATGGGGAGTTCCAGGTAAATTCTCTTGCTCGATGCTCTGCTTTCTGACTGTTCTGATTAATCTATTCCGCACTAATTCATGATGTTTATGCAGATAGCGACGCTCCTAGCAAGTATGATTTGAATCCCAAACAAATGTCTTTTGTTCTCAAAGCCCTAAAATTTACTTTGTGTCACTGGGAGTACCTATTAAAAGCCTACTTGAATCCTGAAGGGATTCCTGCCATTCCAATACAAGCTGATCCAATTTAGGCTACCCTTGCTCAGGCTGACCCTAGTCAAGCTGATCCTGCTCCTGCCGACCCTATTCCTGAAGATGGAGATGAAAATGAAAAAGAAGAAGTATAAATTCTATCCTCCACCTCAGTCGTTTTAGGCTCTGAAAGTGGAGCCATCTCTGAGGAGCTAAACCTGGCGAGGCCCTCACTGCCCATGCACCTTCGGCTACGGCAGCCCCGGCCCATTTCTACTCTTGCTGCCTTAGTAACAAAGAAAAAAAAAGTGCTCGATACAGTTGCTCCTTCTACCCATAAGAAGCCAACTGTGGGCAAGGGTAAAGATCCCAATGTCCCAGACAGGCCTGCCAAGGAACTTGGCCCCTTTCTGAGCTCTCCAGTGCAAAAGATGACAGCACCTCCAGCTCCTGCTACGGAGAAGTCAGCTCACCTGAGAGAAGATCAACCAACCTCTTCACTTACTGCCTCCCAAACCTCCCCGGTTGTCTGGGTACCTTCTTTTATATCAAAGAAAAGGCCGGTAACCGAGGCAAACACAGCTTTACAAGACAGTCGAATATGTTCTATTATTTCTAGGGGGATTACTCTTCCTAAAGATTCATCGGAACTCCAGAGAATTCCTTCGTCCAGCTTGGCTTCTTCTACGAATACTTCTATTGCTATGGTGATTTATTTTTGCTAACAATAATAGATCTTTTCTGCTTCCCTTAGCTGCTTATATTACATCTTACTGCTTTGTCTGTTGTTTATTTTCTTTTTAGTCTCTGATAAAGCTAAAACTGAGTAGACGGGTTGGCCAAGAAGATAAGAATGTCAGAATCCTGGAAGATAAGAATCGCTAGCTCATATAAATGCTAATATAAAATTCAAAGAGAGCAACCGACTCTCAACGCCAACTAGCTGCCTTAGAGGTTGAATTTGAGAAAGAAAATGGGGCTACCATACCCCTGCGAGAGGAGCTCTTAGTCAAAAATGGATTGATAGAGGAACTGAAGCGCTCGTTGGAGAGAGAAAAGAAGGCCAAAGAAGAGCTAGGTGCTTACTTTGTGCAAGAGAAGAAGGAAGAGCTGAAAGCACTACATATTTGTCTTCAGGCTCAATTGGAAAAGTTTGTCAATAAAGCTTTTGATGAAGCTTATACCTTGGGGGTTACTGCAGGTCGAGAAGAGATGAAGGCTAAACTATTGTTGGCTTCCCCACAATCTCAGGTAGGGCAGGCTCTGACTTGCAGTCAAAATCCTCCACCTTCAGAATTTGAGGCGGGCTGGCTGCCTTTCCCGCTATTTTTGACCCAGCTAGGGTTTCTGGGGAGATTCTGTGGGAGTCTGCTTCAACCAAGATAATAGAAACTGTTGGCGATGTTAAAGCAATTGATAAACCATATGAGGTTACTGTTGCCACAGCTCCTGAAGGAGTTCCAAGCAATGTGCCTACGATTCCGTTTGGAGGAATTCTTGGGGGAACTGTGGCAATAAGTGAGAAGGAGCCCAAAAAATTATCTTGAAATTCTCAGTCCCATTTTATTTTATTTTTGCAGCTCTGATTGTTATTATAAATTATGTGCTTTCTGACTTTCGATTTTAATGGTGTATATATATATATATTGTGATCAAAGGATTCGCAGCGAAAGAAACATATGATAAAAATTTTATAAAGATGAATCTATCATCACAATCATCCCTTGAAATGAACACAAGCATAGGATCATGAATAAAGTAAGAACAAAAATTAAATGATTTAATTAAATTTACTTGATTGCCTTTTGATGAAACCTCAAGAATGATTCTTAGCTTCAAAGTGATGAAGCCTCCAAGGTATCCACATGAACACAAAACTCTTCAAGCTCCTTGCGATTAAACAACACTTGAACCAAAGTAAGCTTGAGAGGGAGAGGGGAGATTATGGCCAAGGCTAGGGAAACCCTAGGTCACGGTCTCAATGAGGGTGGTTTGGATGATAGCCTCTCTTCTAATTAGGGTATGAGTGGACTTAGTGCTAGCATGCACTCATCCTCATGTATTTGTAGACAAATACTAGAGTTTTTAATTTTGCAACTTGGTCATCCTTAATTAACTATTAATTAAAGAGACCCCACAAGTTACATAAATTAGAAACTTACCCCTCTCTTAAATTAAAGAGCTCTCTTGTGTCCTTTATGTGTGTGTGACCCTTTGGGTTCACCCCAACGTAGTGGTGGATCGGGACATCTCATGTCTCCTAAAATAGAAACTTTCTATTTTAAGGTTTAATTGGAACAATTCCAAATTTTCCCTCATTGATAACACTTATCATTAGGCCTTTACTAGTCATGAGTGACATCTATCAACATATCATGACGTACCCTAGGTTTGGGTGAATAGTAAAACTAAATGAACCCTTCATGTTACTTAATCCTTCATCCCCTAATGTTACTGTTAAGATAATCAGGTATGGTTATAAGTCAAACTTCATCTTAACAACTTGATAGATGTCACACAAAATATAATCTCAATAAGATGAACCCAATAAAACTCTTTCACAGTTCACCTATCACTCTGGCCAGAGATTCAATATGAGATTTATCTTTGTGAACAAACCCTGACATTCTCTCTCATTAAAGTGAGAGTGATGATTCCTTATTGCACACTCATCTATCTTCATACATAACTCACTAGAGCCAATGAGTACCGATTACATACAGATGGTTAAAGATGTACAAAGTATTATCAAACTCTAATAACCTTTACACAAGATAACTCTGGTGTCTCAAGTCTAAGGATTACCATTCGATGGACGTAACATAAGAATTTTCTTTTGACTTTAAACTCCATAAGAATATTCTTGTCAGATCATATTCAGTGTACATGTTCTCTAATATGCACCCACAAATTAACTATAGTATTACTACACAGATAGGAAAGACTACATATCCTCCAATTGGAGCTAGTTTAAATCTGTACTACTCTTGGCGGTTTATAAATGTCTAATTTAATAAACCTATGAGTAGGAACTCGTTAGAATAAATGTGTGTGAGAAATATAAGTCTCTCTATCTCAACATCTTGAGATATATATTTCTGTTCATTTATTCATCGACATTATCTTGTAATTAAATACAAGAGAAGTGTAACCTTCTTATTATTATAATATGAAATTGATATGCTCTTTAGGATTGGTTTTAGGGCATATCTCCAACAATAGCCGCCTTAGAGGCTGAATTTGAGAAAGAAAATGGGGCTGCCTGAAAGGATGTGATTAAAAATAACAAACAAAGGATTCATAGCGGAAGTAGAAAACAAAACATTTCTTTTAAGGAATCTTTTATCGCATTCATTCTAGAATCAATTCAAGCATAGGGACATAAGTTTATATTACAAGAACATATATTTAAAAAACTATAAACATACTTACTTGTAAATCCTTGCATAGCTTTCCTTCACGAGTTTCAAACGTATGAAACCTCCAACGGTATCCACATGGGATAAGATTCCTTGAACTTTCTAGTCCTTCACAACAATTGAGAAGACCCAAGTACGGAGTGGGAGAGAGAGGATGGCTAGAGAGAGAGTGAACCCTAAGATGAGTACTTGCATACGGCCCTTGGGTTTCCTTCTCTTATTTTTATATCTTCTCTTCATTTAGGGATGTTTGGTTACTAGTGCTAACATGACCAATCATCTATTTGAAGAGTAACACTATCCTTGATTATGTTTTGACCCTTACCTTATTAACAATTAATAATTAAGGTCAAATACATTTCAATTAGTGTGTTCCCCTCCCACAAGTTCAAGAAACTCACTTACACCCTATTGTGTGTGACCCTTTGGGTTCACCCCAACCTAGCAGTGTACAGGGACATCTCAATGCCTCCTAAAATAGAAACTTTCTATTTTAAGATTCAATTGGAACGATTTCAATTTTTCCCTTATTGATAACACTTTATCAATAGGCTTTCACTGGTCATGAGAGATATCTAGCAACATATCATGACATACCCTAGGTTTGGGTGAATAACAGAACTATGTGAACCTTTCTTGTTACTTAATCATTCATTCCCTAATGTCATAGTTAAGATAATCTGGGTATGGATATAAGTCAAACTCAATCTTAACATTTTGTCATATGTTCTTCAAAGTGTAATCTCAATAAGATGAACCCTATGAAACACTTTCACAGTTCACCCATCACTCTGGCTAGAGATTCACATTGAGAGTTTCCTTTGAGAACTGACCCTGACATTCTCTCTCATAATAATGAGAATAATGATTCCTTATTGACCACTCATTTGTCTTCATACATGACTTACTAGAGCCAATGAGTATCGACTATAACCTTTGGTTAAGGCTGTATAAGATACTATCAAACTCTAACAATTCAGGCATAAGACATCCATGGTGTCTCAGGTTTTAGGATTACCAAGTAAATGGACGTAACATAAGAATATTCCTTTGACTTAATATCCACGGGAATATTCTAGTAGATCATGTTCAGTGTACATGTTCTTTAGCATGCACCCACCGATTAACTTAAGTGTCACTGCACTGATAGGAAAGACTACCTATCCTCCCAATGGAGTCAGTTTAAATCTATGCTACTCTTTTCGGTTTAATAAATGTCCTCTTTAATAAACCTATGAGCAGGAACTCTTTTAGAATAAATGTGTATGAGAAATATGAGTCTCCATATCTCAACAACTTGATATACATATTTCTCTTATCATTTATTCATAAGACATTATCGTATATGTAATTGAATATGTATAAACAACAAGTTATACCTTCTTACCCTAATATGAAATAGGTATGCTCTTTAGGATTGGTTTTAGGGCATACCTCTAACAATCTCCCACTTGCACTAAAGTCAATCATAGTATCTTATACTAGTCTTCGAAAGACAAGGCTTATAACTCTCATGTGGTGTTATGGCAATGGAGATCCTATGCAAACAAACTTTGTAACTTTATTATTTTTTAATAATAGTAATTAAACTAATATTCTGTTGCCAACTCTGATGTCCAGTAAATGAGACCTATGGTTTTTGTAGAGAATAGTATGTACTAGGCATTTCTTATAGGCAATGCGTAAATGGCATCTCTAATTGATTTCTTTATTCGTGTAAGTATTCTTAATTAATTTAAGAATATACTTACTTTTATTCTGGATCATTATTCTGAATAATTCCAATATCTGCTAACAACTATTGTAGCATTAATGATATTATATTAAGTACATTATCTTTATTTATATGAGTTCCTATATTTCTCAAATATTTAAACCCATATATAGTCCCTGTTTGCACCATAATTTAGCTTACTTTTATCGCATTTTCCCTTCGTTTTTGCTTACACTTGAGCCATATTACCTGTAAAGTGGTGTGTTTGACTCTTTCCTTAGTTTTGAGCGTTTACAGGTTTTATGAAGCTATTCCCATCGTTTTGAGGTGTTTGATGGAGTTTGAGGATGACCACTCGGCAAATGAGGCTTTTGAGTGTGTTCTCATGCTCATTTGACAAGCATTTTTGGCGCCGTTACCGGGGAGTGGCGCGTACCTTGAAGTGATCCAAGGAAGAGCTAGTGGTAATTCGCAATTGCATTGCGAATCCGGTAAGTTTTTCCTAACTTATAGTGTAAAGAAATTCTTTGTAGTGTAAATTTGTTGTGAACAATTGTTGCATGTCGGTTTGGACTCGTGGAGAGGGAAACCGACTTGTAAGAAATTGGCCACAACAAGAACCCGAAAATCCAAACTTGAGACCTAACTTGGCTCAACCATCCTCTCCATCAATGGAGCACAACCAAAATCAACATTTTCAAAGAAATGCAAATGATCAAGACTTTCCAAATGAGCCTCAAGGGCGAAGGGATGATGTCATTCCGCCTGCAACCCCTGCACCTGGTGGGGGAAACTTAAATCAAAATTTTCAACAAAATATGAATCAAAATGAGCAGCAGAATAGACAGCCCGACATCCCTATGGTGAATTTGGGAAGAACTTTGAGGGAGATCTTCAACCCTCATAGAACCACCACACCATCTTGTATAATCCCATCTCTAGAGGCTAGTCGCTTTGTCTTAAAACCTGAAATGATTCGACTATTGCCTGAGTTTCATGGCTTTGATTCTGAGAGGCCATATTCCTTCATGAGGGATTTTACAGATGTGTGTAGTGCGTTCTTGTCAACTGGCTCACCTATTGACATCATTTGCATTACTCTTTTTCCATTTTCTCTAAAAGACAAGGCAAAAATATGGTTTCATACCTTAACTCCTAATTCCATCCGCACTTGGGAACAACTACAAAAGATTTTTTTGGAAAAATTCTTCCCACCCGCTAGAACCAACATGTTGATGCGCATGATCCAAAATTTCACTGAGGAACCTAATGAGGCATTCGCTGGTGCTTGGGAAAGGTACAAGGATTTGATAAATGCAATCCCCCATCATGGACTAGACGTAGGTCAACTTGTAGGGTACTTCTACCATGGTTTGACCCGTGAAACTAAGCAATTCCTCCAAATGATGAGTGGTGGGGAACTTTTTGAGAAATCCCCCGAGCAAGCAATCCCATACTTTGATAGGTTGTTGGAGAGTGCGCGCAACTGGGAGGTTAACACAACTCCCGATGTTGCAAAGAGAGCTAGCAACCTAAGTGGAGGTGGAAAGTTCCAACTTAAGGAACATGATGACCTTCAAGCCAAGGTGGCAAGCTTGACTAGGAAGTTAGAGGCCCTAGAAATGCAGAAAGTCAATGAGGTTACCGCGGTGCCTGTGGTGCCAAATGTACCTCCTACACCTGTTGTGCCTAGGGTAGAGGAACCATGCCTCATTTGTGAGGATCCTGTGTATTCCACTAGAGATTGTCCTACCCTTCCTACCATTAAAGGAGTCGTCCAAGAGCAAGTCCATGCTTTGAACCCCCCTAGAAAGCCTTTCAATTCGTATTCTGACACTTATAATTCGGGGTGGGGGAAGCATCCAAATTTTAGTTGGAAAAATGATGGGGTGAATGCTTCATCAAATCAAGGTAATGCTCAAGCCCATCAAGGTTACTCTAACCAAGGGCAAGGTTCCAATTTTCAAGGGCAAAGCTCAAATTTTCAAAACCAAGGATATCATTTTCAAAATCTAAATCCAGGTTTTTCAAATCAAGCCCCCACTTTTCAAAATCAAGGGTCACAAGGATTTTCTGCGAATCCTAACCAAGGCTTTCCCCCTTTTTCTCATGGAAATCAAAATCATCAATCATACCAACCACCCCATAAAAGAAATTTGGAGGACATTGTAGCCCAATTTGTCCAATCTCAACAAACAATGAACAATGAATTTCGAACGGCTATTAGTGATGTGAAGTCTCAACTCACTAAATTGACATCTTCTATGGGGAGTTCTCAACAAGAAAAAGGGAAATTTCCCTCTCAACCCATTCAAAACCCCCAAGGTCAAAATAGTGTTGGGACTTCAAGTCAAAATGATGGGACTTTTGAGCATTGTAAGGCTATCTCCACTCTTCGAAGTGGCAAAATCATTGACAAAACCATCCATTCCAAAGATCTTCCAAAAGAGATTTCAAAAGATTTACAAAATGAGTCAAAAAGGGATGATGATGTGATTGATGAGCCCAATGTCCCTAAATCCGATGTTGTTGATGTAGATGTGGATAAAGGAAAAGTTAACAATGTTCCTTCCTCCCCATATCCCCATAGGTTGAGAATCCCAAAGAAATTGAACAACCATGCTGAAATTTATGACCTTTTCAAACAGGTTAAGGTGAACATTCCCTTGTTGGATGCTATCAAACAAATCCCTTCCTATGCAAAATTTTTGAAAGACTTATATACAGTGAAGAGGAGATTAGGTGTCCACAATGAGGAATTCATGACCGAACAATCCACCTCTCTCATTAGGAATAACTTGCCCCCAAAATACAAAGACCCAGGAAGCCCAACCATTTCCATAGTGGTAGGTAACTCCAAGTTGGGACGTGCTTTAATGGATTTGGGAGCTAGTGTGAATTTGTTACCATACTCTGTGTATGTTGAGCTAGGGCTAGGAGAGTTAGAGCCTACTACCATTACCCTTCAGCTCGCAGACCGTAATGTGAAGATTCCTCGAGGTATTGTGAGGGATGTCCTAGTGCAAGTGGATAAATTCTATTTCCCTGTAGACTTTGTTGTTCTAGATACTCAACCTGTGGTGAGTCAAGGGAGCCAATTCCCAGTGATTCTTGGCAGGCCTTTCTTGGCCACTGCTAATGCCATTATACATAGTCGGGGTGGGGTGATGACGTTGTCTTTCGGCAACATGACTGTGAACCTAAATATTTTCAATGTTATTAAGGAAATAGGGGATGATGAAGACATTTGTGAGGTGAATGTGATAGAATCTGTGGTACAGGAATATGTTGATCATTTTTCATGTGATGACCCTCTAGAGTTTTGTCTAGTGAGCCCTAAGATCGTTGAGGAGGTGGCCACACCTGAAATAGAGTTTCTATACTCCATATTGGAACATAGTGAGGTGGTGGAGACTAATGGGTGGACACCTAGATTCGAGGAATTGCCTCCGATTGAGGAGAAAATTTTGCCATCAATAGAGAAGCCACCTAAGTTAGAATTGAAGCCTTTACCTCCCCATCTCAAATACTTTTTCCTAGGAAATGAAGAGACTTTCCCCGTGATCATTTCATCTTCTCTAAATCATGATCAAGAAGTGAGACTCATAGAAATTCTGAAGGCCCACCAAACCGCCATAGGATGGACCATTGCGGACATTAAAGGGATTAGCCCTTTGATTTGCACTCATAGAATCCACTTGGAGGAGGATGTCAAACCATCTAGGCAACCACAGCGTAGGTTAAATCCTGTCATGAAAGAAGTTGTCAAGAAAGAGGTGTTGAAACTCCTAGATGTAGGTGTCATTTACCCTATTGCGGTTAGCAAATGGGTGAGCCCTACCCAAGTCGTTCCAAAGAAGTCCGGGGTCACTGTGGTGGCAAATGAACAAAAGGAACTCATACCTACTAGAGTCACTACGGGTTGGAGGGTGTGCATAGATTATAGGAAACTAAATGCTGGCACGAGGAAAGACCATTTCCCTCTACCTTTTGTGGACCAAATATTGGAGAGAGTTGCAGGGCATGAGTTTTATTGTTTTCTTGATGGTTACTCTGGGTACAATCAAATAGAAATAGCTTTAGAAGACCAAGAGAAAACCACCTTCACATGTCCGTTTGGCACTTTTGCCTTTCGAAAAATGCCCTTTGGATTATGTAATGCACCGGGAACCTTTCAACGGTGCATGATGGGTATCTTTAGTGACATGGTAGAGAAGATCATGGAGATTTTTATGGATGATTTCTCCGTCTTTGGAGATTCTTTTGAGGGTTGTCTAGAAAATTTGGAGAAAGTGTTGGAGAGATGTGAGGAGAAAAGCCTAGTTTTAAATTGGGAGAAATGTCACTTCATGGTGACACAAGGGATAGTGTTGGGACATATTGTGTCTAAGAAAGGAATAGAGGTAGATAAGGCCAAAGTTGAGTTGATCTCTAATTTACCCACTCCCACATGTGTTAAAGACATACGGTCCTTCCTATGTCATGCAGGTTTTTATAGGAGGTTCATAAGGAATTTTAGTGCTATATCTCGTCCCTTGTGCAATTTACTTGCCAAGGATGTTGTTTTTGAATGGTCACAGGCATGTGAGGAGGCTTTTGAAAAATTAAAAAGTATGTTGATTGCACCTCCTATCATGCGACCGCCTAAATGGGACCTTCCTTTCAAAATCATGTGTGATGCTAGTGATTATGCCGTAGGAGCTGTCTTAGGGCAAAGAGAGGATAAGAAATCTTTTGTGATTTACTATGCTAGCAAGACTCTAGATTCCGCCCAGTCCAATTACACAACTACGGAGAAAGAGTTCTTAGCTGTGGTCTTTGCCTTAGATAAGTTTAGGTCGTACATTGTAGGGTCTCCCATAGTCATTTTCACTGATCATGCGGCGTTGAAGTACTTGCTTTCTAAGCAGGATACAAAACCCCGTCTCATTAGGTGGATCCTACTTTGTCAGGAGTTTAATCTGACCATAAAAGACAAGAAGGGAGTCGAGAATGTGGTGGCGGATCACCTCTCTCGTTTGGTTTTAGAGACAGCTTATGAGGGTCTACCCATAGGTGATACATTCCCTGACGAGCAACTGTTTGCTCTTGTTAGTTGTCCTTGGTATGCTGACATTGTGAATTATATTGTGACAGGACAAATCCCATCTAGGTGGACTTCTCAACAGAAGATAAAACTTTTGGTTGATGTAAAAAACTATTTTTTTGATGATCCCTATCTTTTTAAACACTGCCCTGATCAGTTGATGAGAAGGTGTGTACCTAACGACGAACAAATTGGGGTACTCACCTTCTGTCATTCTGAAGCTTGTGGAGGGCATTTTTCTGCGAGGAAAACAGCTGACAAGATTTTGCAAGCCGATTTTTATTGGCCCACATTGTTTAAAGACTCATTTGAATTCTGTAAAACTTGTGCTCGGTGCCAACAATTAGGAGGTGTAACAAAAAGGAACATGATGCCTCTTACCCCCATTCTAATCATTGAAATTTTTGACTGTTGGGGTATAGACTTCATGGGTCCTTTTCCCTCCTCTTGTGGGTACTTATACATTTTATTGGAGTGGACTATGTCTCCAAGTGGGTGGAGGCCATCCCAACGAGAGCAAATGACCACAAGGTGGTTTTGAAATTTTTGAAAGAACACATTTTTTCTCGTTTTGGGATGCCTCGTGCAATCATTAGTGATGGTGGGCTCCATTTTTGCAATAGGCCGTTTGAAAACTTGGTTAAAAAGTATGGGGTCACACATAAGGTTTCCACCGCATATCACCCACAGACCAATGGTCAAGCCGAACTAGCCAATTAGGAGATAAAACATATTTTGGAAAAAACGGTTAACCCAAACCGCAAGGATTGGTCTCTTCGACTAACCGATGCTCTTTGGGCATACCGCACTGCTTTTAAAACCATTCTTGGTATGTCTCCGTATAGGTTGGTTTATGGCAAGGCATGCCACTTGCCGGTGGAAATGGAGCACAAGGCATATTGGGCAATTAAAACTCTTAATTTTAATTTGGCTAAAGCAGGTCATTAGCGGATGTTGCAAATGAATGAGCTTGATGAAATGAGGCGCGAGTCTTATGAAAGCTCCAGAATTTACAAAGAGAAGGTCAAGCTATTCCATGACAAACACATTGTGAGGAAGACCTTTGAGCCACAACAGAAAGTACTCTTGTACAGTTCTCGTTTGCACATCTTCCCAGGCAAGCTCCGTTCAAGGTGGACTGGCCCGTTCGTGGTAAAAATAGTCCACCCCTATGGTGCAGTTGAGATCGAGAATCCTAAGAATGGAAAAATCATCAAAGTCAACGGTCAGCGCCTAAAGCCATTCCTTGAGAACTTTGACCGTCAGGAGAGCATGGAGGAGTTGGTAGACCCAGTCTACCAGGACATCCCTCATGAGTAATTTCTGTGTTACTCATTGTATATAGCTTTTAATTTTAGTTGTGAATCATTCTTTTTGGAAATATGGATACTCTGACCCTTGTGCAGCTTTTTAGCTTGTTTATAGCTTTGACACAGGTACCTTTGTTCCCTCTCCCTTCAAATTGGTCCTTAGTGCTTATCTTTTCATGCATTGAGGACAATGCACATTTCAGTTGGTGGGGGGGTATATACTGGTGTTCATACAGATACTTATACTTTTGCACATGCATAGGGTAGGTTCTTTTTGTCGACAGAGTAGGTTTCATTCTCGTCATAATTTAGGTTTTAGCAAGTGCCAATGATAAATTTTTCGATTTTGAGCTTACATGAGAATAAAACTTGAACTTATATGCTATGCTTCTTTTTGATCTTGTGTAATGCATTTGAACTTTCCTATTGCACATGCACGCCATTGGGGTTAAACTAAACTTATAAGCAATTTGTTTCATCATTTGTTGGCCTATTCACTTACCCATGTTTCCACATCATGACTTGTTTCTTTTGATGATCATTTTGAGTGCAAATAGTGTGTTAAGATTTGCTAGTCATGCCTTTTGTCCCCAAGCACATTTCCATTTGGTTTGAACTTCAAGAATCACACATTCACATGAACATTTCACTCATATGCATTCTATTCATTTTGGAACAATTGTACAACTTTGAGAAATGATTTTAGGCCATCTCTTGCTCTTTTGAACCTCTTTTCTTCGAAAGTTTCCACTTGAACCCTATTTTGAGCCTAGAGTGCCAATTTGTTCAAGCTTAGGAACCCTAGGGTGAAATTTGTAAGTCGAAGGCTCTTCAGCAGGTCGTGGTTGTGTAGTACTCATGTTTGAGAGGTAGTGGGGTTGTAAATTCAGTTGAAGATCACATTGTGGGGTCTTTTGGGTCAGAAATGTGAAAAAGGAGGCAAAAATTGAAAATTCTACAAAAGGTACCGGTACCCATTTGGGGGGTACCGGTACCCCTCTTACAGTACCAAAAGGTACCGGTACCCCTTTGCCAGAAATGCCCAAATTCGAGGTTTTAAACCCCTTGTCCGATTTTCACCCCACTCCATCTCATTTTTCACCCATTTCTCACCTTCTCTCTCAATTTCTACCCTCACTCAAGCTTTCCCCATCCTTTTTGTGGAAGATTAACCACTTCTCACCCAATCCACCATCAAACCCTAGATTTACCCTCCACCATTCTCTTTTTGCCCTAAAATCATATCATTTTGCTAAACCCTAACCATAGACTTGAAATTCCACCCATTTCTCCATTCCTACCATCGATTGAAGAGGTTTTCATGTTCTAGTGGCTGTTCTACCGTTCATTGGCATTTCGAGGCGCTTCCTTCGCTTGTGGGGTAAGAATATCAGTTTTTTTTTGAAGAGTATTTACATTGGGTTGGGAGCTTTGTCACTTTTTCCTTATCGATTATATTTGGGGCTGTTGTTTGGTGTTGTGTGCGGGTTCATTGTGAAATTGTGGGTTGAAAATGGAGATTGTGGGTAGGAAGTTGTTGTGTGATGTTGGAAGGGGTTGTGCGGTACTTGTTGAAATGGGTGTGTGGGACTGCTTGTAGCCATGCTAGTGCTACTCTCAATGATCGGTTTAGTCATATCATTTATGGCTAGAACCAAGACACCGAAGGGTGGAAAGGCTTCAGGCTCTTTTGCGGAGCAAGCCGTGAAAAAGAGGAAGCCAAATACTTCACAGCCTGTGAAGAAAAGGAAGGGAAAGAAACATGTCAGTGACAGTGATGATGAGGATGATGAGGACGATGAAATAGAGGCTATGTTTGAAGACGAACAGCAGGGGGAAGAAATTGCATGGGTTCAATCACTCGCCAAGAGAGGATTCCAGTGTGAAAGGAGTGTTGAGGTGAGAACCTTTATGCCAGAACATGCTATTCGGTTTGTAATCAGAAATCAGAATTTGGGATTCCTATGCAAGCCTATTGAGGGTTATCACCCGTCTGTTGTGAGGGAGTTCTACTCTAACTTGAGAGAACACGCAGAAATTGAATATCACATGGAAACAACAGTGAGTGGTAGGTCTTTTCTAGTAGGCACCTCTGGCATTGCTGCAGCCTTAGGATATTCTCAGCCTCCACATGCAGATGGAATACCTTATCCATTTCGCCCGCTGACTGTTTTCAACGGGGCACAGTTCTCTCAAGCCATGTGCTCGAACCCAATGCCTATGAATTCATTTGCTCGGAGCGAGTTCACCCCTGGAAAACTGAAACCGGAATATGCTGTAATGAACAAGATCCTCCACTGTAGTCTTTTGCCAAAAGGAAAAGAAAAGGTGCCAAGGATTGAGAAAGTGAAATTCCTTTTTGAAGTGATGAATGGTCGCCGGATTGATTTTGCTGCAGTTATTTGGGGAGTGATGAAGGATTTTGTCAGTTTCAATAACAAAACCTCTTACATGCCTTTCCCGTGCTTGGTCACCCAGCTAGTGAGAGCTGAAGGTATTAAATTACCTCCATTGAGCAAAATGGTACCTCCTCACTTTGGTCCCATTACCAATGTAACCGAAGCAAGGAGTATTGCAGCTTCGGTGAAGCCCAGGCCAGCACAGTCTCATTCAGTTTCTGAGGGTCCATCTTCATCATCAGCTCCCAAGCCTGCAAGTACATCTCCACTGAAAAGAATGAAGCGTAGAATCAAGGGTTGGTTCAAGTGCATCCTGGGGAAGCAGAAACAGATCGATCATAGACTGTCCAGGCGGGAGAGAGAGGTGAACGTTTTGAGAGGTGGCCCGTCTGCTGTTGATGCATCCCTTCCTAACTTGGAAGGAGATTCGGATGAATTGGACGACTGCGTGGACGAGGATGACTTCAGTGATGAGGAGGGTTCAGAAGAGGAGTAGTTGGGGCAGTTTGGGGGTAGTTAGGTTATTTTACGTTTCTAGGTTGTGGTTTTTATTTTTCTAGTTTAGTTTCAATTCGGTAAAAGGGTAGCATAGGGTGGTGTTGGCAAGAGGGTAGTGACCCAAGCCAAGTCATGCCAACATCCATTTTGTTTTGAATCCCCTTGTGTAACCCATGGTCGTTTCAAGCCCAAAAGCCCTTTTTGATTTCAAGTTGTTAGTTGGTTCTTAATGAAAACTATGCATTATTAAAAGTTGTGTTGTGTTGATTGTGCCTTTTTCCTATCTTATGGAATGTGCTATTTGTTTATTTCCGTTTCATTAAGTTATCTTCTCTCTGTGCATTTCTTCTTAGTAAATTGCTATTTGTTGTGTGGAACTTCCATTGGCAAAACTATCACACACTTAGGAAAGATTCAAGCATGTCAAATTCAAACGCCTGCATTCCATTTTAAGTTGAAGTAGTATGCTCATGTACGCTCGTGAAAGCGACCTTTTTATCTAGTTCTTGCTTTTTTGTCTTTATCGTTGCTTTAGTTCTTTTTAGTTTAATTCTTGCTAGGGACTAGCAAGGTTCAAGTTGGAGGGGGTGTTTGCACCATAATTTAGCTTACTTTTATCGCATTTTCCCTTTGTTTTTGCTTACACTTGAGCCATATTTCCTGTAAAGTGGTGTGTTTGACTCTTTCCTTAGTTTTGAGCGTTTACAGGTTTTATGAAGCTATTCCCATCGTTTTGAGGTGTTTGATGGAGTTTGAGGATGACCACTCGGCAAATGAGGCTTTTGAGTGTGTTCTCATGCTCATTTGGCATGCATGTTTGAAGCAATCCGCCCCAAAGCTTTCCTCAAGTGATTTTCAGTCCCAAATCAGTGCAAGGAAGCTCCAAGCACCCCTCGCATGGTTTTCAGCATTCGCATGGCCTTCCGGTTGAAGCGAGGAGACTTTTATCACCAATTGGAGTCAAATCAGTGTGCAGCAGAGGGGGGGTACCGGTACCCAGATAGGGGGTACCGGTACCCATTGTGCAGAAAGTAAAGGTACCGGTACCCATCAAGGGGGTACCGGTACCCTCTGTCGGGAAATAGCCCGGGTTGTTTGTAATTTGTCTCTTTTGCTAGGGTATGTTCGTCTTTTGATCCCCATGTCTGATGCTCTTTTGGGGGGGTATATAATGCACATTTTCAGCTGTTAGAAGGGCTCTCACTTGGTTTTTAGGGTTAGCTTAGTGTAACTTAGGGTTTTCTCTTAGTTTTCTAGGTTTTCTTGCATTTTCCACTTAGTATAACTTAGTTTCTTGCTTGTTTTTGTATGTAATCACTTGTAAATCTTAGTCTTAGTCTTCTAATCTGTAGTTTCACTTTCAAACTTGTTTTATTTGGTTCTACATCAATCTATAGCATTTATTTCACTCTTGTTTGCATTTATTTTGATTGTTCTTGCATTTACTACCACTTTCATAGCTTAAATGGAGTTCTAAACCTCCAAGGTAGGATTCAAACGATGGAAACCCATCACCAACAAAGGTAACAACACTCTCTCATCTCCTTGTGTTTAATGGAAGGTGTATGATGCTAAATACTCACTACATTCTCTCTAAATGCTTAGTATGGCATCTTCTTGACAATGTGTGAACAAGTTACACTTGGTACACATTGTGCTTGAACCTAAATGCATGCTAAGTGTTTGTAATATTGTTCAAGTGAGCATTTGATATCATTCTCTTATTCATCATTGTTTAAAAAAGCTTTCAAAGTCATATCATCCATCAAAGACCATTCTTCAATGGATCCTAGATGAGAGTACCTATGAGAGATGCTTGTTACCTAGTTGTGGATGAGTGGAAACCCTAGAATCCTACCATTTGTTTTTCTTGTGTTAATTACCATTGCAACCGGTTACCAAATCAACCAATCAACAAATCCCCATGATTTACTTAAAGTACACATTCGTTGGGTTTCAATACCTAAGGATCCTTCCTAGTCCCCACTCCCTGTGGAAATGACCTGTGGATTCCCATAGTTTTATTATGCTTGGCGATATTGAGTTCCTACGCTTGGGACGTAATTGAGCACACCGCAAATTGACAAGCAATCCCTTCATAAAATCAATATTTTTGAGAGATTAGAATTCCTATAACGATTATGGAATTCATAATACTACATTTAGTATGTAAAGTATGTATTTAATTAATTTAAAGAAAGTTGTGAATGAATAATGACTTTATTGCTCCCACTAGTCCCTTTTTGAAACAATGTAATTTTGTATTAAACTCTTTAAAACATAAAATTCCCTTTAAATGTTTCATAAAGGAATGGTTCTTAACCATCATGGAAACATTGCTTTCAAATAACTCTATATTTAAGAAAGCTTAGTTTTAAAGTTTATTTGAAATATCTCATATTTTAAATAATTTTTTAAACTACAACGTTTAACATATTTAAGGTCCCTTTTATATAAATGATTCAACTAAAATATTCTTAATATATTCATTTTTAGCTTTACTCCATATGAATCATTTGAACTCTTCAAATATTCATAATTTTTGAATCATTTGAACACTTTCAAACATTTAAAATAGATATGAAGTATTTCAAACTAAAATGTAAGGTTTATACATCTCATGTATTGTCCTTATAATTTCCTTATAAGGTGTTTGGACAATAATAATTAATGAATTCAGACAAAGTGTCAGGATCCATTTATTAATGTGATCCTCCAATGTTGAATCACATATTTAATAGCATTCATAAAGAATTTAGAACTTTAAAACAATTGCCAGAAATTATTCAAATAATCAATATTATAAATAAACTGTTTCAAATAATTGAAATATTCAAAACTAAATAAAAAACTTCCATAGAAGTATTTATTATAAACTGGCAATAATAAAAGTTCTTGAAATTCTAAATAAACTAGTTAAGAATTGAGCTATAGTGTTGAAGGTAGCAACTCTTGATCCTATCCAAACACTGCATGCCCAATGTCTACTCAACTTTCTGCTTCCCTTTGTCTCCTACATACAATCGTATTGTACAAGAAAAATACAGTTAGGTATCTCATACCATAAAGTAAAATAATACTAATTCTCAATTAGTAAATAAAATACAAGACGTACCATTTGAAGAACCATTCTTCAACGAGGCCAGGTACTCCTTGCAATTTCTTTTCCAGTGACTTGTCTCGCCGCAGTGGAAACACTTTCCTTTTGTATCCTTTTTCTTCACCCCTCCTTTTGGCAGCAGCTAAGACTATTTTTAGGTTCCTAACCCAGTCATTGAAATTTGGACCAGTCAAATGGTTGTCATCAAGGTTTCTAGATAGAGGGTTTAGGGGAGCCATCTACAACAAAAAATAATAAATGTAAATTTTATATTATTAAAACCATAAATACCTATTGGTTTTTAAGTCTTATGGTATCTCCCACTATTTGATTCAAATCCCATATACCCTTTGTTAATGAGATTCGGGAATTTCAACATTGAATTTCCTTAGCGGGATTGGGGTCCCATCAAGGATTAGTAATCCTCACATAATAGGTTTTGGATGCTAATTTTGATGAGTGGATAACTCTTCATCTTATTGTTTCTTAAGCAAGTTCCAATCTTTCCTTTAGCCTCTAAATTGTAGTATCCTCACATAATAGGTTCTTGGATAGTACTCTTTAGTTAAGTCACACTCACCATTCATATAAGTATGGTCAATTGAATGTTGTATCCCTCACATAATAGATTCTTGGGATACACCATTTTCGCATATTATGATATCCAATATTAAAATAAGATGAGAATAATTCTTAGAAACGATATGTTCCCGCATATCTGCAGCCAAACATGGTTCCATCGAAGGAATTTTCTTATCTTATAATGGTGGGAGGTTAGGATAAAGCTCATACCTCTTCCTTACAACTTAATTTTAAAATAAAGGGTTTTGTAAAGGGGTCTCATTTTTAACATAAACATACATCACATGCATCACATATATATATCAAACATACATATAATATTTAGACCAAACTTTATTATTAGTTCTTGATTATCCTCCCACTGTCCTTCTAGAGGCTATGGTGGATTTATCTTGAACATACAATAAATTAGGTCAAGGCCCTAACTTAGCATACATCTCATATATTAAATGGGCCTTGGATTAATTATGGACTTTTAGGGTGGGTTCAAACTTTGAGCCAAAAGATGAACCCTAGGTCTATAATGAGGGTTAGGTGATCGCAATTAAAATACTATGTAACTATTACACCAAGACTAAAAGATCTTCGAAAAGTCTTGAAGTCCTCGTCAAGTCCTTCTCAAGTCCTTGCTTTTCCTCTTGAACAAGACTCCACCATGCACCTCGAGTCCACCATATTCCACCATGCATCAAATATTACATTTAAAATAAAAGAAAGAAGCAGATTAAGGAGATAGGGGATACATAGGGATTGAGAGGGAAAGAGGCATGCAAGCCTCAAATTAATAACATCACCAACATTTAAACTACTTTAAATACAACCCATTAAAATAAACCAAACACATCCAATGCGGCCAATCACATCTTATTTAATTGGTCTTAAGTTCATAATCATCCATTCACATTTATACAATCACATTGCATAAAACAAAGCTACTTAAAGTAAGGTAATGATGGCAAATGACATATAATTAATTAAAGTCATATTATTATTATCCCATAACAATAATCAAGTTCTTTTAAATCTCATTGTGGACACCCCATTTTTACCAATTATTTCTACCATATGTCCATGCAAATGATCAACTAGAATAGCTGATCATTGGGTGAGGAATTGGCCTTGTAAAGACCAAATTGACCAAATTGCCCTTTGCTGAGGAAAAGGACAATTAATTATTTCATGTGTACATTTGGATTGGAATCAACCCATTTGTATTACATTTGACTTTTGAGGTGTTTTAGAACATCCCTGTAAATTTTCATGG
>JAESVK010063624.1:323912-336037 GCA_017140935.1 Hamamelis virginiana
TACAAAAAATAATTTTCGTCAACAGTATCAAAAATTGATCTATCGAGTAAGGTATTATATACCACGTATAAAAGCTCCCTTAAGGCTGTACTCAGTTAATGAGTATATATGGATTAATTACCGCCAAAAATTATTTTGGAAAACTCAGTATATCAAAAATTCATTTTTCCTACTTAGCCAAATTTTTCATAGGGAAAAATAGTTTTTCTGGGAATAGTAACATGTTCAACACTTGAGCCTCCAATTCATGGATTTTGTTGTCCATTTGTTTGCTCCTGTCTATCTTGAAAATCTGTCTTACAAATTTAACATTTAAGCACAAGATATTTGGATAACGCAGCGGCAAATGTTTGTTATCATTGAAACCATATATACATATACTGGATTGGAACCATTTAGGCTAACATGAGTACTCAGCACGTTTCTCATGAAAATCTAATTTCGTGGCGAAGTGTTATGTGTGAAATAGACACAAAAAAGTGTTGAGCTTGGGCCCACAATATAAAAGAGAGGCGGCATAGCATGTGAGCAAAATTAAATAATTTTACAAAAAAAATGAAAGATTGTGCAAGTAGAGACACGAATTTCGAAAACTGCGTTTGGCTGGATGCTCAAAACCCAAAAGTGAGTCTGTCACCTGTATTTAATTTTGGATTGACTAGGTGTCGCATGCACTAACACATATATTAACTTGCCCAAGAAATTGCTGTAACATCAGATGCGTAAATAGTGTCACCAAACAGGATGTGCTTGTCAGAGCATTAAATGTAAAATTGGCTTTGGCTTTGTTAAAATATGGAATGATTAAAGAGCCACCAATTTTCTAATATTGTGAGTGTGAGTTGCATGATCACGTTTGAACAAAGCTAGTCAGATTATTGGAAAGAAAAAGGTGTGCACAAAGATCAAGAAATGATGGCCTGGCACATTGAGATACATGTAAAAATGTATATGAGCTTTTGCACACTAGACTGTTGCAAACCAAGCTTGCTTTATTCACGTGGACTTTCCATTCTAGCTTTAAGATAGGATTCTGACTTAGTTTTAGACAAGAGGTAAGTCATAGGCCCACCAATAGGAGTGGTGGAAATACTTGGTGAGGGGCAGGCCTCTTTATAGCAATTTTATATGAAATAAAATTGTATTAATTTTATTGGGCTCACAAAAATAGAAATGGAGGCATCAATTTTTTCGAGGCGCGTGAGGGGCACAGGCCCACTGTCCAACAATATTGTCACGAAACAAAAATTGTATAAAAACACGTAGTGAAGGCTAACACGTTGGGTCTGCAAAGGTGGGACCCATTCGCAGTAAATGTTCGGACGTTTGAGTGATTGTACTACAAAATTTTCTGACAAAAAATTGCAATAAATCGCAATATTTTTCTTGGGCCGAAAAATGCCAGTGATGGTACAGAGGTTAGAGCTTTAACGTCAGATTTGACTCATGTTTAGGTCGGACCTTGCAAAGGCGCACCATAGTATTTAAATATGGCGATGGCTGGTCCTGATATACACTATAGACAGGCTAGCAAAGCCTGTTTTAGAACATCAACATGTATGAAGAGATATGATTTCTATGCGATATGAGCTGTTTCGAGAGCAGATAAGATGGTGCTTGGTTATATCATGAAAGGATGTTCAAAATGCAACAAGCTAGTTTGATAAACATACGTCTGATTGTACTCACGAAGGTGTTCAGAGTTTATATCAAACCATAAATAAAAGCAGTCAAGAACTTATCTGAATAGACGTTCAACCTTTTAGACGAAAAAGAAATCACGCTCCCTCTGGGGAGCTGCGAGCTGCGAACTGCAGCTGTTCATGTTTTACAACTCTCTTTATGGATAAAAATAGAAGAAGAGAAGAACAGTCATGGCTTTTAGTAAACGAACTTCCCACAGACGGCGCCAATGTTGGGGACCAAACTTTCGGTAAGCTTGCACCACCCTTATAAATGATATTTGGTATTTGGTGAGTTCCCTTCCTCTATTCTTCCATCTATGTGGCTCAATCTGTCGGACACGTAGAGGCGGAGCTAGATTCTGAGCTGGGGAGTTGAACCCCGGTATGGGGCCTGCCAAAGACCCTCCGATGCCAAAGTCAGTATAAGGCATGGTAGTATATGAAATGAGAGGAGCTGGCTTGAGTGAGCATACCTGGTTATTGTTGGAGGAGACCTCCTTAAATAGGGGAGATATTTGTGAAATATCTCCTAATGTGAGACCTGCATATTCTGTGGTGCAGTGCTGTCCTCGAAGGTGGCTGGCAGGCCACCTTTAAGTCTACTCAGGCTTAAAGGCCCTGCCTTTATGTGTAGAATAAGCAAAGACAGGTGGATCCACTTAGGATCTGTTTGGCTTTGAACCTTTGGTCTTAAGGCGGTTTGGAAATGGCTCCCACAGTTTCCTTGTAACTTACTTAGAAATAAACGGGCATTTATAAATTCAAGCAGAATAACTAGGTTCTTTATAAATTTTCTTTTCAATATTGGCATTTAATCATTGGTCGGATATGGATAAGCTTGCCGGAGACAAAAGGTTTCAATCCAGTTTGTTGAATGGGATGCTCCACTGCTCCGTTGCTCTGTTTTGGTTAAACTTGCTTGAAATTGAGTTACTAAAAACCTCATGTGAGCTGCATATGTAAATGGACATGTGTTTATGTAAAAATGTGCCACGTCATATGTAAGCAACAACTGCTGCTGCCATGTAAGGAGCCAGATGGGTTTATTTAGCTTGACCCGTTTGGGGTCTCTTGACCTAAGTCTCGACCCAATTGATTATAATTTAATGGGTTGTTGGCATCAATAAAACATGATTTATTGGGTTGCTCACATGGTCACTACGTTGCACATGTAGAAAGCTTAAAATCATCATATTTCACTTGAAGTGTCAAGTTTCCTCTCTCTATATGTACAAAGAAGAGTAGGGACTACTAATTAATGTAGGTTTCGTTGAAGAGTCCAAGTCAAGCCTCCAACACGTTTCGGTGGAATTGTCCCTTTCTAGCCATTCACAGATTTCTAATTTTCTTTGGCTGTGATATTGGGTTAGGAGGATGGGTGGGTGGTAAGTCCTGGCCCATCTGAATGCATAGTTTGTGGAGTGGATGGTACCACGAAAAAGGATATATACTTAAACCAAAACGCGTTAGAGACCTAATTCTTTTAAAGAAATTTTCACAAAAACTCGAAATCCAGGATTAATTGTTGAAGATGTAAAGACTTCAACGTGTTTATATGATAAGGTGGGGCTACAGGTGAACAAGTCTAAAAAATATGGCATGTAAAGAACAATTTTTGGACAATAAATTGCCAACCTGTTAACTTTTAGGGTTTCATATCCATGTTGGAAACCGTGAATGAATGTGTGCACATAAAATTTAGGGCATTTTAGGCTAATAATTCTGAATTTTTGAAATATTACGTAAACAAATCCGATCCAAAGATAATTATGTAAATATTATTTTTGGACTAAAATATCCTTATGTAGACAAAATAATATCTATTTTACCAAGTAAACGGCCAAAAAGTAAAAATAAATAAATAAAAAATAGTTGTTAACAATCCCCAATATTACATTGAATCATCAATTTAATATATAATCTCCAATTCCCAAAAATGAACAGAATCTCCAATTTAACAAATGATCTCTAATCCCCAAATTAACACAGAATTCTCAATTTTATTAAGAATCTTCAATTCTCAACTCCAACTCATCATTACACACTCCGTAGTGGGAGACATAGAATGACAGCATTAAATATTAATTTGAAATGTTGGGGATTAGGGATTATGTGTAAACCTGGGAATGCTGTGTAAATTTGGGGATTGGGAATTACATGCAAAATTAAAAGTCAAAGTCAAATTTTGACCATTTGAATGATACTTTGGTCCCAAAAAACAGTCATAGATCCACTTTCGTAATTATCTTTGAATCGGGTTCGTTCACGTGATATTCCGAAAACTTAGAATTATTGACATAAAATGTCCTAAAATTTAAAATGAAAAAAAAAAAGAAAAAAAAAATGTTCGCCAACATAAGGGATCGAAAAAATTTAGCATCGAGTTAAAAGGCTCGTAGTTGAATTGTTATCTCCTGCTAGGAAAAAAATTGTGCTGAAATCAGTTGCAATGGAGATGCCTAACTATGCAATATCATGTTTCAACCTACTGATTACACTCTAGGGCCAATTCGCTTGCTTATGATTATTACTATTTGGATGGTCCTAAGATTTTTTTTTTTTTTTTTTTTTTAAGCCTTTCATTTGGATTGATTATTAGTATTAAAAATGTTTCTTATTTTGTTCAAATCATATCATCTTTTATTATTTTAAGCAAAAGATGGATTTTGAATATAACATTAGTATATAATTTTGTAAAGTTAAGTAAAATGAGAATAGGTATTGTAATTCTTGCATTTCATGTGAGCTGAGATACTCATGGAAATTGTAACTCATAATAATTTTGCAAATGAATGCAAATGAACGGCCTAACTTTCATCAACTCCAAGGAATTTATTTAGGGATTACAAAATTATTACACATACAATTGAGAGAAGATAGAGTTATCTAAACCATCGCATACAATCAAAAACAAAAATATGATAACATCTACAACAATGGTTCGTATGATTTATCTACTTTAAGCGCATGTCTAGCTAGGCCTCTACTATCAAATTTTTGGCCTGATAATGACACCTTTAATAATAAGCCCTTTCTTCCAACGCCCGCCTTCATGCTCAAAAAGATCAAACCACACTTCTCTAGTTTCTTCAGCCTCTACTTTGAAATGGCCAACATTGAGCTCAGTCCACTCTCCTCTGGGTTTCTCCAACAGGCTAACTTGGCGTTGATTGATTTTTCCACCCGGGAGTGTGAGTTTGAGTTTAATTGGAAATTCCCATCCAAATGCCCCATTTGTCAACTTAACAACATATGCTATTTCATATACAATTCCCGGGGAGAGATCGGATATCTTAAATTTTCCTCTCACATCCAGCCAACACACATGACTCAGTTTGGCTACTTCAATGTTCTCCTCACTGCGCCCATACATGTTAAAAATAAATTTACATTAATATTGGTGGTTGTAGTGACAGTTAATTAATTAAGAATAATAAATGAAAAATTCTTACACTCACCCTGTTTCTTTGAAACAATTCCAAGTCCAGTTTTCATGACCACCCCAAGTGACAAAAAGCGACCTTGCATAAATCATGAAGTTATTGTTGCCAGACTCATCCACCCATTTTTT
Source organism: Hamamelis virginiana (assembly GCA_017140935.1). Taxonomy (NCBI): domain Eukaryota; kingdom Viridiplantae; phylum Streptophyta; class Magnoliopsida; order Saxifragales; family Hamamelidaceae; genus Hamamelis; species Hamamelis virginiana. The sequence goes on from JAESVK010063624.1 coordinate 329,169, forward strand.
CTGCATAAACATTATAAGGGAAAATCATTTAGCTCCTTTTTTCTCAATCCTGAATATAATCACACAGTACATTGTAATCAAATTATTAAAAAATAACAAAACAGAACAGAACTTCTAATTGTATGTTGTGAAAAAACAATCAAGCTTGTTATTTTCATAACATGTTGAACTGCCCAATCAGTTAATGGATACTGGGCAGATCGACACAATAATTTGCCAATATATGGAGACCTAGCTAGTAGGATGAACTTAATTGATTCTACCACCACAAAGCATGTGATTGCTTGACTCCACCCTATTCAGTGTGACTAGGTTCAATCTATTCTTGTTATGTATATATTTTCAACATTCTTGAGTCAAATTGACTTAATCCAGAGGATGAGCGAGCGACACATGATTTAGTTGGCTAACCATTACTATCCAATTAGAATAGTTATTAATCACTTAAAACCAAAATTATACATGAAATATCAAGCACAACTTAATAGGACAAGTTCAGATCCTCTTAATGTATTCACAACAACATCTAAAAATTGCTAATATTTAGATGAATTTTCTTTGTTTAATTCCATTAATTTATGATCATTTTCCCATGAATGAAGTTCTTATCTCAAATCAAGAAAAAAAAGAAAAAAGTTAAACACTCTATCTGCTCAACAAGCACATTTATACACAATAGATATATGGATGCACTAATAGGCATATGCATTACAAGTGATAAGTACATTAGTCAATAGAATGAAAAGAAATTAATTAAAAGATGCTTAAGATAAAACAAACTCACAAACTATCTTGAGTTGAATGGAACAAATTAACACAAAAATTTCCTAAGCCTACAATGCCAATGTACTAATCATTTAAAGCAAAAAATTAAATACATGGATGTTTAATTAGCTTGCATCACGACAACCATTCCATTGTCTCCAAATTTGGAGGTTTGTCCCTTCTATCAAGAATAGATTGGTCCATATATATCAGCAACCATTGAAAGGCCATAGCTACACCCTAGTGACACAGCATTGCCTAAGAGATGGCATCCTATTTGATGAGAAACAAAAAGCTTCCCAAATCAGTGGTCTGTCGTTTATTTTAAACAATGACAGAGTTGAACAAAATCCCTTTAGAAATTTCAGTTCATATATGAATCAAACCGAAAAGAGTCGAATACCTAAAGGTTGAACAATTTGGCTCAAAACATTACTTTTAGAAAGTTTTTAACTAAAAATAACCTGCATTTTACATTTAACAGGCCTTCTATTTTAGATTTATAGGTGCACCTTACCGGGCCAAATGCATAACATATTTTGAAAAATTGACCGTTGGATTAGATGAACTACTTATGAATTTCAAGTCTGCCAAAAATCAAAGTGATCCAACGTTTAGTGTCTGAAAAATATAACAACGAAAAATTGTGACTTTTTTGTTCCTTGAAATGTCACCAGTTTTTCCCAAGTGATTCTTTCAGAAACTCATCATTGGATCACTATAATTTTTGGCAAGCATGAAATTTATAAGTATTTCATCTAATCCACCAATCAGTTTTTCAAAACCTGTTGTTCATTTGGCCCTAGAGGTGCACCTTTAATAGGACTGTTATATTTAATATATAATATTTATCTTGCCTCAATATGCACATTGATCAAGTTGAGAAGGAAATAAAGCATCAACAAGTCTTAGCATATTAGTATATTACCTAAAAATAAAATGAACCAAAATTTCCCTTATAAAAATCCTTGTTTTGCACTTAGAAACGCTTAAAAGGTTAAGGCCATAAAAGTTAGTTTAATTAATTGGTAAAAGTGAAAGATTTTTTGCAAATATGCATGAAAAATGTTTTGGAGATCGAGGAAGCACCCAGCTCTTTCTGGGTATACACACTCACACACACACATTGAAATTTCAAAATCTTACAAAACATACATACACAATTAATATTAGAGATGAGAGAAGAGACAGACCTTTCTTCTGTGTTCCAGGAATTCTTCACCATCTGCGGCCTTCTTCTTCATGATTCGATATATGAAATTATGAATATTGAATTTCTAAAGCTGTTCTTGCCTCCCTCTACTTAAAAAGTAAAAACCCACCCAAGAGGACTTGACGCCTTCAACTTCAGACCGCGTGGACCAAATGACCTAATCCTTTTCGCCTACTCTTTTACTTGTTTCCTCTGCTGATTTTCCCAGAGGGCCACCATCCTAGGACCTTCCAAGTTTTTGGGTTGAAATACTTTCCACAGCTATGTTATATCCTAGTGGTGTCAAAATGGGCGGATCGGCCCGGACCGGCCCATTAAAGAAATGGGCTAACAGGCTATGAGACCGGATCAGGCCAGTCCAATAAGAGGAAAAGACATGTCCAATCCGATTCATTAGACTGATCTACTAAGATAACAGGCCGAATCAGGCTAATGGATCGAATTGGATCAGCTGATGGGCTAACGAGCTTTTTCAATTTAACGGGCTAATGGATCGGGCCAAACAGGCTATTGGTCGGGCTAATGGACGGATCGTATTAGATCGGGCTAGCGGATCAGTTCGGGCCGCTTATCGGACTCGGATCGGGCTAGCCCATTGGACAAAAAACCTTAGCCCAGTCTGGTCCATTTACTATGGATCAGATCAGCCCAGTCCATTAATTTTTTTTGGAAAAAAATAAACATATTTAGCTTCAATTATATATAAAAATAAACATGAATATAAACATATAAAAAAAATGATATACTCTCTTCTATACATTTAACAGCATGCATCTATATATGTTAACCACCATAACTTAGAATCAAATGTATACATTTAATAAATCTTAGAGTCAAGGTTTCATCTTTGTTCTATATTTAGCATTGAACGATTTAAAAATAAATAAAAAATACATACATGTATCTCTGAAAAGAAAAATATATATATATTTAACATTGAACAACTTAAAAAAAGGACACACTTTATATGTCTCTAAAAAGGACTTCAATAACAAAGATATATTTGTTCATTTAAAAAAATACAGTTTCTGGAAAACATTCTATTCTTAACATTGAACAACCTAGAAAAATATAGAGATACATGTATCTCTAAAAATGATTTTAAAAGAAAATTTGAAAATATAGAAATAAATGCACATTTGATCATAAAATGTTCTACATTTACATTAAAAAAGTTAATAATAATAATAAATAAATAAATAAAAACCTGTATTTCTAAGATGCATGTAAAGATTTCACTCAACGAGAATAACCTCGACGAGTGGATTCCATTGTGAAGATTAGATCTTTGTCATTGTAGACTCCAATGACGCTTCCAATCATTTTGGACACTATAATCATGTCGCAAAGGTGGGTTCTTGCACCAACGATGCTTCCCAATCATTATGTGGGTAACTTGGATATGTTTGGTTGCTGCTTCGGTGTGATTTGATGAGAGTAGGGGTGGCAAATTGGATCCATATCCATTAATCCGCCCATACCAACTTAATATTAATGGGTATAGGTCAGTATATTTTAACAAATGGATAATAAATGGACTACCTATTAAAATCCATTTATAAGCAGGTAATAAACGGGTACTAATTGGGTCGCTGATCAACCCCCTTCAAAAAAAGAAAGGCTTAGTTTAGGGGTGGGTATAAAAGGGTTGGGCCACAAAATGACCATTATCCAATCATGACCCATTTAACTACTACCATGTCTTGATCCAACTATACCCATACCTAAATATAATGGGTCGACCCGACCCACCAACCCATATATATATATATATATATATATATATATATATATAGAGAGAGAGAGAGAGAGAGAGGTGCTAATATTAGGTGCACTTGATGCAACTTGCATCAGTTGCCCTCCTCTACGGCCACCTATGATGAAAATTTTTAAAAACTGACCGTTGGATTAGATACACTTATAATGTATGTCATGTCTGACAAAAATCACAGTAATCCAACGGTTGGTTTCCGAGAAAACTGACCGCTAAAAAACTATGTTTTTTTTGTTCTTTAAAATGTCATCATTTTTTAGCAGTCAGTTTTCTCATAAACTAACCGTTGGATCACTGTGACTTTGACAGACATGACATACATTATAGGAGTATCTAATCCAACGGTCAGTTTTTAAAAAATTTTATCACAGGTGGCTATAGAGGAGGGCACCTGATGCAAGTTGCATCGAGTGCACCTTATATTAGCACCTGTGTGTGTGTGTGTGTGTATATATATATATATATTTACGCACATACACGCCAACAAAAAACTTAAAATAAAATAAAATTGTCGCATTTAATAAAAAAATTTAATATGTCATATTTAAATTCTCAACAAATACAATTCTCTCTCTCTCTTCTATGTACAGATCTCATTCGAGATCTCCTAATGCTGCTGTACAAAAGCGTCGCAGCAAAGCAGCTTCTGTGTCTCCCATCAGCTCTAGATCAAGCCCCCCCAGCTAGACAAAAGGATTTGGTATCCTATGGAGATGCCAACCCTGATATTGGGACAAGGTAGTTTTGCAATGACATCTCAATCGTGGAGAGGTGAGGATGTGCCCCCCATCTTTTACTATTTTCCTTTTTTTATTTTCGAGTAGATGGATATCACCTAAATTTTATCTAGTATTAATAGAATGACAAATTATAAAATCTTCTATCCTTTTGAAAAATCAGCCTACATGGTTATATTAACAAGCATATACACTTGATGAAATTACTTCATTTGTATTTTAAAAACATTTGTTAAGATTTCATAGACTTTCATGCTATGATTTTATCTCATTTCATTATTAGGAGGTATATTAACGAGTTAAAATCCTTTATTTTTTTCCCCACCTTGCAGAAGATGTGGAAAAAAAAAATTGACCATTGTGTGTCCTTATGTCAAAAAAGCTTCAGTTTTATATATTTTGGCATTCTGCGCTTCTATAGGGTCAGTTACAGAATATATTTTAAAAATCGACCGTTGGATAAAATACTCATCTTATGACTGTCATGCCTGCCAAAAATAACAGTGATCCAACAGTCGGTTTTTGAAACAACTTACTGCAAAATTGTGATTATTTGATTTCCAACTAGCCAATGTCATGGATATGGGTTCCGAAAAAGGGAAAATTATCAAGAGGTCCTTGAAATCAAATTTTATTATTATTAAGTCTAAATGATAATATCTCTTATCAAGAAATCCTTATAGGTTGAAAATTAAGTCAACTAAGGACAAGTGATTGACAAATATACCCTTTTCAAATTTTCAGCTAGTACTTGGTTATTTTATTATTTTCAGATTTATTGTCCATAATTTTAGAAAGTTATTTCATATGATTTAAAATTGAAATAGAAGTAAATATGAGACGTTTTTGAATTTGAAATACTTTCAACAGATATGGTATATCATGTTCTCACATTATTGGTCTTATTGTATGTTCCTTGCAAGAGAAAAATAAATAAGGTACGTGTTCTGTGCATTCGAACAAAATCCCAAATTAAATCGTACATACATGTATCTGTACATAAAAAACCCCAAATATTCGAATATGTAACCCAACTCTCATAAATTCAAATATACGTACCATGTATACATGAATCAGACAGAAAATGTAACGCCCCGATCTGACGCTACTGAGGACCCTCCCGGGTAGGTCAACAAGCTAGTATCAAATGGAGATACAACCTGATAAGCTCATTCGCATTTCCATATTAGGGCATAACGAATAATACATATAACAAGCATGAAATGCAATAATGTTTCATACATGTGTCCTTGATTCGTCAAGCACAATACAAAGATATATTAATGCGTAATATTTAGTGCCAACATCCCTAGCACATAGGTAAATAATACAACAGTACTAAGATTCAAAGTCAACTATCTATAGTAAACAACTACCTATTTTTCAGAATTAACTGTGAGTGCCAACATCCCTGACACATAGCTGTGAGTGTTTGAACACTCAGTAGAAATATCATTCTTAACTAACAATGATAATAGAGATGCATAAGTCATTATCGTGTAATTTTGTAAACACCAATGTGGTTCAAGAACTATACAAGTATCCACAAATAATATGTCAATACTTCACATTACAAATAGCATGCGTGCTCATGATTCATTCAATATACATTTCAATCACGTTGGCATGGGAGTGTTCTCGGTACCGGTGCCATTCCATATACTACACATTTATGAAAGAGGAGTGTTCTCATTACTCTTTCCATTCATCATAATAATAAATGATAGAGGAGTGTTCTCTTGACTCTATCTCAATTACATCCGTTCAACATAATATAATCATAAATTAATCATGGCACAATATCATCACATTTCAACATATTATGGCATGCTTGCACATTCCAACCTCATTACAATCATATACATATAAGCAGTATGAAATATGCATCAGTAGTTCATAAGTAAAATCCTCGTATTTCATAACTCGGGCGAACACCCTAAAACGTCCATCACAAAAATTAGTAAGAATATAAATATTCCTACCTGAAAAGATATGCCTCTGACGAGCCTATATGCAAATGCAAAGCTAGGTCGCGTAATGGTCCTCCCACTGACTTTCCATATCTGAAAGAAAAGATAGATGCATATATTTCAACTCTTAATTCAAGTACAAGTCTTAAAGGAAATAAACCAAGACCTCACTTTCTAATTCGCATCACTCAAGCCTTATAATCCAAGTAATATAGATTCCTCAAACTCCTTTAGGAATATAAAGCCCTCTTAGAACGAACCTAGGATGAGAAAAACATAAAATAGTCAAAATGGCTATAAGTACGTGATTAGTCGACTAGGTGTGGACACCCCAATTTTACCAATTATTTCTACCATATGTTCATGCAAATGATTAACTAGAATAGCTCATCATTTGGTGAGGAATTGGC
>JAESVK010063624.1:339708-352130 GCA_017140935.1 Hamamelis virginiana
ATATTATTTAATTGACTTTGTATATTTGGTTTCTGGGTTGCAGAATATTTATAATCATTATTTAAAAAAAAAAAAAAAAAAAAAAAAAACATCTCATAATTAAATCCATTTAAGTTATAAAGAATGTATATATTAGATTATTTCTTCCCTTAAATTAAGGATAAAGATTCTGAAATATAGAAATGGTATATTAATAGTCAATTTCTTGTTATTAGTTGATTTCAAATTTGATTTAAAGGGATCTCTCGGTAAGGGATCTTATCATATGGACTTGATCATAATAAAATCTTTTTTCGAAGTCCTCTCGAACATTTTCCCTTTTCTTTTCTCTTTTTTAAGGAAAAACGTAAGAATGCTGGAGCCTTGACCTTTGAAGAGAATCTTCACCCAAAAAGAAAGAGGGAATATTCTTTTTTTTTTATTTTTTTTTATTTTTTATTTGTTATGGAAACATTCAAAATTGAACCACCAAGGATAATTATTTAGGTTGCGTTTGGTTAAGCTACGAAGGAAAAAAAAAAAAATAAAAAACCTACAATAAAAAAAAAAAAAAAAAAAAAAAAAAAAAAAAAAAAATAAAAAAAAATTAAAACCTAAAAAATACAGTGAAAAAAAAAAAAATTGTGAACGTTTAGGTATTTTTACTGAATTTGGGTGTTTTCACTGTATTGGATGTTTTTACTGTGTTGAGATTTTTTTCACTATATTAACGTTTTCACTGTGTTGAACATTTTCACTGTTGGAGGGAAAGTAAAACGAGAAAGATGACGGAATGCCTAACACCACTCTTTTTAAAAATTTGGGTAAACGTATTATATAATACTTGGTAAATGGGGCACGTGGTAGCACTTGCTTGGGGCTAATTTCGATCAATTTTTTTTTTTTGAGTAATTTTTCTGTTCAATTTTTTCCGGCATCTTTTAAAATTGTCTTTTTTTTTTTTATTTTTATAAAAAAAAAAAAATAGAATAGAAAGAAAATGGGACATAAGATGTAACCAGAAAATAAAATCTAGCAAAGAATTTGCTAATGGTATCCATCAAAATCTAGAACAATACACTCCACAAAATTTAGTCATGCAAATAAAAGCATTCATTTATAATGATTAGGCAAACAATGAGTGTGTGTGTGTGAGAGAGAGAGAGAGAGAGTGGTTCATGGGCATATATCCCTTTGAGTAGGGATGGCAATTTTCCCCATCCCACCCGCCTCGACCCTATAGGGACGGGTTTTTTTTTGAAGTTTGCGGGGTATGGGGCGGGGATGGGGCAAACAAAAATTGCCCCGCCGGGGTACGGGGCTGGGACAAGTTTACCATGCCTCGCCCCGTTTCCCCGCCCTACGGGGATTCCCCATCCCCGTCCCGTTTCCCACCCCCGGGATTTCCCATCCCCGATTCATTTTCATCAAAATAATTAATACAAGTGTGTAGAGAGGTTCGAACATAGAATCTTATGCCTATTATGAAAAATCTTTACCACTAAGCTATATATAACCTTATGTTTCTAAGTTGTGATATATAATATTTAACATTATTTCATATATTTTTATAAATCTATATCTATACTACTTATAAAAGGCCCAATTTTGAAAAACTTTTGATCGACTAAAATTCCCTCGCATTAAATGTTAATGACCCTTTTAACCTCTTGCAATATTAATTACATGAAGTTTATATTTAATTCTTTTTTTAAGAGTCATATTTTCAATTAATTTCCTAATTCAACAAGGTATCAACAAAGTTTGTTATTTTTTAGTGTTTTGATTATTAAAAAAAATAACAAAAAAATTTATCGAATAAAGAGAGAACTAATAATAAATTTTTTGCCATACTAACAAAAAATTATAGTGATCCAACAGTCAGTTGACTTTATCTATTATAACAAAAACTACTTATGTTGGTTTCATCTAAGCTGTGTATTATATGGTTTTTATTCATATTGTACAAATGTTAACATAGGGGTGCTATTTTGTAAAACCGACCGTTGGATAAGATGTTCCATATATACACATTGTGCATAGAAAAAATCACATAGATCCAACAGCTGGTTTTTGAGAAAACATTTAAATTGTTTAAACTTGTGTATCATATGGTTCTTATTCATATTGTACAAATGTTAACATGGAGGTACAATTTTGTGAAACCGACCGTTGGATAAGATGCTCAATATAAACACATTGTGCATGCAAAAAATCACATATATCTGACGGTTGGTTTTTGAGAAAAACATTTAAATTGTTTAAAATATGCAAATTTAATATCATAGTTTTTTCAAGAATGTGGCATTTAGAAAAAATGACCGTTGGATCAACATGATTTTTTCATGCATGTCTTACATAAGCGGAACATCTCATCCAACGGTCATTTTTAAAATCACCCATTTAATTGTTTCCTACTTCAATAATAAAATCACCCATTTAACTCCAAATTGAAAGTTTCAAATGCTTCATAATCTCTCTCTCTTCCTTAAAATTTTCACCGGAAAAAACATGAAAATATGTTTTACTGGGAAAAAAAAAACAATAATAACACATATATGATAACCAAAAAAAAAAAAAAGAAGAAAAAAGGGAAATAATAGAAGATAAATGTAGCATGGTCAAAATGAAAAAATAAAAATAAAAATAAATAAATTAAATTCCTTGTTGCAAAATAAGAGTCCAGCCTCTTTAAGCTATTCTCTGTGCTGAGTTAACTTGGCTATAGTCTCTAACCTCTTTCCTCTACAAAAAGATAGTCCAGAACAGCGACATAGATATCACTGCATATACAGAACAATTCTCAAAGGAAAATACATAGAGCCTCAAAACCAGATATGAAATGGAAATCCCATGAAGAAAACCGTGTTTGCAATAGTAAAGTAGACGTCTTTCAAGAACAATCCAAAGAACCAAAAGATCATCAAAAGCAGAGCAAAAGAATGCCATACCCAGGAGGGAGTCCACCGCCATCATAGCACCACTAACACCTTTACCACCTCCCACACCTACTACCTGCCGCTAGCACTACCATCAACGTGAAGGCAACCATAAACATCACATCCTCTTACCACCATCTAACCAGAACCACAGCAAGCACTGCCAGCAACAGTTTTACATCCACTACATAAGTTATCCCACAAGGCCACAACCATAAACACCACCAGCAAATTCATCAATGCACAACAATAAATACCACTAACACATCCACCAATAACACCATTGCCAACATCTCACTATAACCAACACAACCAATCGGAGGAGCAGCAGGTCGTCATCACCAACCAGTTTTACTGCCTCATCGACATCGTTCAGTTTGCAGAAAGAATCAAGTGAGACATTGTAACACCTTCCCTTAAAACTTTATCTTGCATATCACAAAACAACCCAATTTCAACAAATCCAGCAAGTTCACAAAATGTCTGCCCGTTGTAGGAAATTACCAGTAGCCCCTGCATGAGCACTCACCCTTTTTGAAGGAATGGAAGCGATTTCCATCCCTCATAATTATCTCCCTATCAACCAATTGAGTCACATTTGTCATAAAGTCATGACAATCTTTGCAAATACGTAGATTCTTAATTATATGTATTTGAGCCCTTAATGGTGAATTGAGAAGACCAAATGCAACAGCCAACTTCTCACTGTGATAAGATGAATCTTCATTGCCTTGATATAGATATCCCCGATTTTTAAACTCGGTTATTAATGATTCTATCTTTTCATGAATCTTATTTATCTGTGGGTGTGATCTATCCCCTGATCTGAAGATATGGACCTCATTCCTTATCTCCATCCAACTCTGGCCAGGATTCTTCCTCAACCCTCTCTCTCTCATCATCCTGCGAGTGCTGTCACCTAAATCAGAGCGGCCAGAATCATCATACATGTTTGCAAGTACCACATGGAATGCTGGATCTGAAGGATCAAGTTCAAAACCACGCCTCGCCATATCTTCCCCAAGAGGTAAGTTCCCATGTAATTTGCAGGCACCCAATAATGTTTTGTAGATCAAAGCGTCTGGCTTGAAAGGCATAGTTTCTATCACACCCATGGCCTCCTCCAGCCGGCCAGCTCGGCCGAGGAGATCAACTAAACAAACATAGTGATCCAGTTGTGGTGCTATATCATGTGTTTCTCTCATGGACTGAAAATACTCAAACCCCAGATCAACTAAACCGCCATGACTGCAGGCAAAAAGTACTAACAAGAATGTAATGGAATCGGGTTTCAAGCCTGCTAACTTCAAATCTTCAAAGGCAGAGAGAGCAGGGGAGATATATCCATTTGATGCCAATCCAAATATCAACCCATTCCATGACACAAGATCTGGCTCAGTTATTTCCCCAAAGGTTTTGCATGCATCATGTATACATCCACATTTCCCATATAAGTCAACTAGGCCATTTGCAACTGAAATCCAGTTGCCTAAACCAGATTTCACAGAAAAACAGTGAAGTTGCCTCCCAGTTCCCATTGAGGCTAAGCCAGCTGATGCAGATAAGAAGCTGGCCAAACTAAATCCATCCATCTTAACACCATCACTATACATGTGAGTGATAATGTTTAAAGCCATTTCATGATGACCTCTCTGGTTCATTCTTGTAGCTAAACTAGTGTATGTGATGGCATCTCTGTGACTCATCGTATCAATCACATGCCATGCATCATCCACCATCCCCAATCCTGCATAAGTGTCTACGAGAGCATTCCCAACAACTATGTCATGGTCTGCTTTAGTTTTAATTATATATCCATGGAGCTTCTTTGTTTGACCTGGAGATTTTATTTTGCTGCAAGCCCCAAGGATGCTGGAGAGAGTAAAGGAATTTGGTTGCACACCTGATGCTTGCATCTCCACAAATGCCACGAAAGAATCTTGTTCAGGACCATGTTCAGAGAAACCAGCAATTAAAGAGGTCCAAGAGATGACATTCGGTGAAGTTATCCCTCTAAATACTCTCAAAACTTCTATCATGTGGGAAAATCTGATGTACATATCAACAAGTGCATTTCCAACAGAAACGTCATTCTCCAAGCCAACCATGATCACCTTTGAGTGGACCTGTGCCCCCAATTGAAGCAACAAGCCTGATGAACAAGCACTTAGAATTCCAGAGTAGGTAAAGTTATTTGGCCAAGTTCCAGAGATTTCCATCTCACGAAATGTAGCAATAGCCTCCCTGAACATCAAGTTTTGGGTAAAACCAGAAATAATAGCAGTCCATAACAGCACATCAGATTCAGGCGTTTGGTTTGAAACCTTCAGAGCATCTTCCATCCTCCGGCATTTCGAATACATATCAACAAGGGCTGTCTTCAAAACCAAATTCAGCTTTACTCCCCACATGATCACATGGGCATGAACTAACTTCCCATAATTTAAACCAAGATAATTAGATGCAGCTAAAAGTTTCACAAAAGTGAATTCATTTGGAGGAATCCCAGCCTCAATCATACAGCGATAAATTCGTAAAGCCTGACTCCAAGTCTGAGCATCAACAAATGAAGAGATTATAGTCGTCCAAGAAATAGTGTCACCAGTGTCCATATATGTAAATATTTTATATGCATCCTCAATATGATCACACTTGGAGTACAAATCAATCAAAGTGCTTGCCAAAATCGGATTCAACTCAAACCCACACTTTATCATATAGGCCTGAATACGAGTTCCATCATTAAATTCCCTAAGAGCAGAACATGACCTTAGGACACTTGAAAGCGTGTACTCATTTGGGTATACACCAAAAATCTTCATAAAGTCATACAATTCAAGTGCCTCCTCATAGCTTCCATTTCTAACATAGGCAGAAAGGATCCCTGTCCAGGACACAACATCCTTATAAAGCATTTCATCGAACAAGTAGCGTGCATGTTCCACTCCATAGCATTTTGCATAAAGAGACAACATATTGTTATTCAAATACAAGTCATCATGGAGACCCAATTTGATTATTGGACTATGAATGCAAACACCCTCTCTCAAGGAATTTTTGTTGCAGAATAAAAGAACCCGCGCACATATTTCTTCCAACCGACAAAATTCAGTTCTGTTATAAAACTTGGTAACTGATTTACATATCATTTCTATGCCTTGTAAAGATGCATAACAGTGGTGAGTCTGATTCTAGTTCAGCTATCACGCTTATTCCCAAGGCCAAGTCTTCTCATCCTCATGCTGCACTTATTGAAGCTTGCCGCAGAGAGCTCTCTAAAGACTGGCATTGCTCCCTCACACATGTTTTCCGCGAAGCTAACTTCTGTGCAGACTGCAGACCATTGCTAATATGAATATGGATTTCCCTCTCTTCTCCCCATCCTCCGTTGTTCCTATTGCAGGGTGACTTTATTTTGTAGCATGTAATTTGCCGTATTTTTTAATGTCATCCCTATATATATATATTTTTTCTTTTCTCAATTTTATTCCTGTATGATTTACAATTTTGTATTATGTACTTTGATGTAGTTTTCAATTTTGTACATGTATTTTGTTTTTTCTCGATTTCATATCTGTATTCTAAGATAGTTTTCAATTTGATACTTTTTTTTTTCTCAATTTCATACATGTACTTTAAAAAAAAAAATTGTCAATTTCAAATTGGAAACAGCCGTTAATGAGACAAACAGAAAGCCGACATGGCAATTGGGTTAATTATGTGATAAAAATGAATTTTGTGGTTCTAACGGGTCAGAATCCTCTTGTTATACCTTAGTTCCAATAGGCTAGACCGCGTGGAAATTTTGTTTCGCCTTCATTCGAACGGGAGTCATTTCTTTTTGCTATATGGCTAACCTGACTGTCATGTCAGTTTTCCGTTTGTCAAATTAATGGTTGTCCCCAATTTGGCCTTAATTGAAAATTTTTTAAAAGTACAGTACCAAATTAAGAAAAAACAAAGTATAGGTACCAAATTGAAAACTATCCCAAAGTTTGAGAAAAAACAAAGTACAGGTACCATGTTGAAAACTACCCAAAATACAGGTATGAAATTAAGAAAAAAATAAAATATAGGTATCAAATTGAAAGCCACCTCAAAGTACAAGGTATAAAAGTGTAATTAAGCCAATTTAAAATGTTTCAATAATGGAGATATTGGAGATGGACATAAAGTAAGTAAAGGGAAAGTGGCATGGATTAAGCGATAATCATGTGGATTCTAACTGGTAAATAGACTGAAAATAAAGATTCCGTTCATTTAACCAATTACTCATTCGAACGGCATATTTATCCGTTCAAACGAAGCCTTATCTTCAACCTGTTTACCAATTAGGATTCACATGGCTATAACTTAATCTACTTCAATTTTTCATCTATTTACTTAATATTCATTTCTATTTTGTCTTTCATTGAAAAATTTTAAATTGTATGAATATAAAATTGAGAAGAAAAAAGTATTGGGACCATATTGAAAAACACCACCCAAAATACAAGACCCAAAAGTACAATTAACCCAAAAAAACAAGACTATGATTCAAATGAATATATAGACAGATGGTCACATATATACTTCGCAACTCCATAGCAAAAGACTAGTGGGACATATAACTTTAGACATATAACTTCAAATTTTGGTCCAAATTAAATTGAAGTGTTTAATAAAAAAAAAAATTGTAGAACACTTTAGACATATAACTTCAAATTTTGGTCCAACTTTTGAAGTTATACTTTGGTCCTACCTGGTAGGAGGGAACCAAATTTTGAAATCACGATAATTCAAATTTATTAAATCAAAATGACGGGTAAAAAAATCCAAACTTTGAATTTTTCATACACTTTTTCAAACCAAATAGGTATGGAATCATTCCAAACATTTTATTTTGTCTCCAAAGGGTGACCCTAGAGGGGTTGAATAGGATCAATTGCAAACTATTACAAATAATGTGGAAATTAAAAACTAATTTAATAATTCATAATAACTATGCTATTTATCAAATATTGATTACAAGTTTGTAAAAGTAAATTGCAAGAGTTTAGGGATAGAGAGAACAAACACACAATGTTAACGTGGTTCGGCACCCCTACGTCCACGTCTTAAGCATCAAGCTTAAGGATTCCCAAATTCACATACTATGATGATCCCTTTGACCGGTAGAGATCAAACCTTACACCAATGATCTTTTTCGTAGGCTCAAGATCAACATTTACAACTTGCTTGAAGACCAACTCCTAGCTCCACAAGGGCTGCCAAAACCCAATGATCCTTTTCAAGGCTCAAGATCAACCTCTTCAACTAAACTTGAATTTAACCAACAAATTTCAATCTTTACAAAGGTATAACCAAACCCTAGTTCCCAAGATGATTACAAGATGTAGAAATGAAGATTTGTGTACAAGAATGAACTCCTCAAAGAGGAGATGTGTACAAATAAAGCTCATACGTACTAATATCTCTTAATGATTAAACTAATTGTCTCAAGAGAGAATGATGATTCTTTGACTAATATCACACAAGATTGATGAATACTGAGTTGTAGTGTGTTTGTGTATCATCATTAACTCATTCAAGACCCAAAGAATGAGTATTTATAAGTCTATGGTCAAATATTGCCGTTAGGAGACAAAAACTAACCGCTGTGCAGTTTTCAGCTCTTTACCGTTTGAATGGCCCAAGTCTCGTTCAAACGGACTAGTCGTTACAACTAAATTCTCAAAACATAGCTACTGTCCCGTTCAAACGGTGACTAATCTGTTCAAATGGAGGACATCCGTTCAAATGGCCAAGACAATTTTTTCCTATTTTTCAAAGTAAAACAAGTTTGATCAAAATTAAGGCAAAAAGGGCTGGATCCAACCACCAAGGAATCCTAGGGACTTATCATAGAATGTGACATAGACGTCCTAAAGCCCATCTAGGTTAAGATCAAGAGCCAATAGAGTTTAACCTATAGAGAGATTTATACAATTAAATCCTATCACTCTCACACAAGAATTATTACAAAGACTTCACAAATGAGTTTTCAATTCTGTGTTTGGCTTCATCCTTGAACATCAACAATGCTAGCTACTGCTCTTTGCTCCATACTTCTTAGAAATTAGGTAATAAATCCACTTGAGCTTAGTTTCAATTATCTTCCATTAATTTATGCTTTGAGCTTTGGCTTTGCTTGGCTAGCATCATTATCATCTTGGTTCTTATCCTGCAAATGTACACTTAGATGCAAATAATTAGAAACACAAAACAATGTTTGTTATCATCAAAACTATACAGCAAAGTTGGATTAAAGCCACAAGCCTAACAATCTCATTCTTTTTGGAGATGACAAACATTGTATACAATTTGCATATCAAACAAATAAAGTAATGAAAGATTCATAAAAGCTTCCCTTAACAATGTGGCATTTATGCAAATAAAATACCAACGAAACACATGCATACTTTAGGCAAAATAAATCCATGCTAATAAAGGTCTATATATAATATGCAAAGCATGGTATCAAAAAATACTTAATAAAGCATATACATATATGATACAAAACATATTTATGATGCTCGTATGATCATATAAAACATGCATCACTAAACAAGCATCTTAGCTAACAAGATAAATGCTTGTTATCATCAAAATTTTGACCAAGAAGGTCATGAATTTAGCTATAAGGCTAACATTTTAAAATTATATTTATTTGAATTAAAATAAAATAAAATTACAAGGCATAGGACCCTCACATACCAAAGTAATTCTAAAATATTACTTTGGCCATAGCTGTGAGAGGGACTCAAACTTTGAAATTACAATAATTAAAAAAGTTTAATAAATCAAAATGAATAGTAAAAGGACCAAAACTAAGAAATTTTTTAAGAACTTTCTCGGAAACCAAACAATTATGTAACCACCACAAACATTTATAAAATTATTTTTATTTGAATTAAAAAAATTATTTTAAATTTCCATGAATGATCTTGAGCTCTTGTGGTTGTTGTAATTTATTAAAATTTTAAATGCCTAGAACTTTGAAATTCTATAAATCATATGATAAATGATAAATCGTGATTTTAAGATATGTTGAAGAATGAGATTAAGAGAAATTAAGAATTTTTTTTAGGTTTTTGTTCATACTTCTCTGTATATTTTTCTCATTCATTTTATGACAATTTCTTGATTTACTAAATTTAATTATTGTAATTTTAAAGTTTGGGTCCTTTCTACTAGCTACGACCAAAGTATAATGTCAAAACTTGGACCAAACTCTTTAAGTTAAATGAATATAGTAAGTATGTTCTTGTTAGAACTTTATTCCAAATATTCTGTAATCTTAATCAAACTGTAAAACTGAACAATTAAATAAAACTGTATAACTGAACAATTAAATAAAACTGTAAAATACTTACTTGTATACTCCTTCCAAGTTGTAGAATTTTTAAGTCAAGGCAAGTGTTAAACACTCTTTCCTTAAGACAAATTCCGTCCCTCCTAAGGTGCTTAGAGTTGCAGAACGTTTGCCTCCCAAGATACAATGACTTCAACACTCCAAAGAAAGCACTTCAATTGGAGTATTCCAACGAACCAAAAGGCTTATTTCTCTCTCAAACACAAAATGAAGATGAAGACAAAAAAGATGAACGTTTTATATATTTTTTTTAATGAATGAATTCGACCTCTATTTATAGATTATCTGGTGACCTTTCAAAAGGGTATAATAACTGCCTGCATTAGTGTCCCGAATGGCTGCCTCAAAACAGTCACAATGGTACACCTATGTGCCTATTCGGGAAATGTAACCACCCAGCTAAACTGAAGTGTTACAAAAAGAAATGAAACTGATCTAGATGACCCAGCCCAGCCCGGTCCGATCGGACGGCGCGTGTGGTAATCTTGGCCTAATCCCACATAGGTCCTTTCCCTTCCACAAAACATTGGTACCCCTTGGGGCCCAACCCATACTTTCAATGTATGCACTTATAAATTGGAAACTTCCCATCTTTTTTCCAATGTGAGATAGAGCTCACTTTCATCACAAGTGAATAACTTTAGTTATTAAATTTTCATTCAATACTTTAAGTATTTGAGCATGTGATTGTTATTTATTAATCTACTCCATTATTAGATTATATTATAATATAGTCCTACCTCAAATTAGTGGTGGACCCCACATATTAATTATGAACTTAATATGATCAAATACTAACAGTTCCGTCATCTTTTTTGACCACTTAGTACCATTTATTGAATATAATGATTTTTTTTTATATTTTTTTTATATTTTTTTTATATTTTTGGGGTTTTTTTTTATTGAACATATCAAATTTGTACAGTTCTGCAACTCCAAATGGTTCCCAATTTTGGCAAAAAAAAAAGGACAAATGATTTTTAAAAAAAAAATTGAAAAATCGAATCTTTGCACAAAATCTTATGAATTTATAGGATGTTAGTGGTCATAGGTAGGGTTTAGATGGGACGATGAAGAAGAAAAATAGAAAGGAGAAGTGTGATGAAATAGTTTAACGAGGGTTACTGGGTTTCTTTGAGTGGTGTGTGCAGATTAATTTTTATTGGAGTTGGTGGAATTTTTTTAATTTTTAATTTTGGATTTTGGATGTCTTTGACAGTAAATTTGGTTATGGACATTTTTAAAATAGTAATTTAAGGGGTGTAAAAACCAATCATTAGGGCTATAATACCCACACTCCAACCATTTCATAAAAATTGGGCCTGTGTGCTTAACCTTACCCAACCCATTCCAATTCCAACCCATTAATCAATAATGGGCCTTGGACTAATTGAGCAGTTGGGTACTCTTTGCCTTATTTCTATAGACACACACGTGAAATTATGACATGGTTATTTTCTTTTATATATAGGATATTGGATAAACAACCAATGTAAGAAGCATAAGCATGGAGGTTCCAAGTTGAGGGCCACAATAATCATAAGCATGGAGGTTCCAACAGTGGGGAATTAAAATAGGGGTATATAACAAACTTGAATGCTTGAAACACAAATAGCGGGATACGCACCACGTTACATATCTATTAGCCAAAAAGGGATTCGTAGACCCATTATACCTCTCTAACTAACAATCCACGATCATTACGCATCATCTTAGTTTTCTCTTTTCTTCCCTTCTCTCATTAGTCATTATTCTCAATTTTCTCATCGTTCTAGTTTTCCATGAACACTTGTTCTGAAACTACGTACTCCTCCTTCACCA
Source organism: Hamamelis virginiana (assembly GCA_017140935.1). NCBI lineage: Eukaryota > Viridiplantae > Streptophyta > Magnoliopsida > Saxifragales > Hamamelidaceae > Hamamelis > Hamamelis virginiana. Next base: position 351,841 of record JAESVK010063624.1, read on the forward strand.
GCTGTAAGTGTGCTCTCTCTCTCTCTTTCTCTCTCTCTCTCTCTCTCTGCATTTATTTTTTTGTTCTTCGATATGGTAGAAAGTAAGGTATCATCATATTAATCTTTACATCTTTCCTGTATCCTTTATTTGGATCTCGAAAAGAGTAAAGAAAGTGAAAGAAAAATGCTGAATGTTACACTCAAATGGATTCCGCTCGAACGTATTTTTAAAAGTTTCTTTTTCATTTCTCTTGCTCTTTCTGAGATTTAAACGAAGGCTAATGGTTTCTTGACTCCAATAATAATCAG
>JAESVK010063637.1:0-15484 GCA_017140935.1 Hamamelis virginiana
TCTCAGGCTACATGTTTTGTTGCTCCTGTAACTACAATCCAATCAGGGGAGAGCATGAGCAACTAAAATATGTGAACATACACATATGTCACATAAAGTGAGTGAGTTTGTTACCTTCTTCGGCTCAGTGCAATCACGAGCGAAGTGCCCTTTCTTTTGGCAGTTAAAGCATTTGACGTTCTTTCCATTGTGTTTGCCTCTGTGGCGCTTGTTTTTCCTTTTAGGCTCACTATTGCTGCCTCCTCCAATATTTTTCCCCCAGTTTAGGAGCATTGTTGTCTCCTCTCTTACGCTTAGATCCACTGGTCTTGCGCGGATATTCTCCAGCGAAAGAGCCTCAGCATTTTGGTTTGCCACGATGCGCTCCGCCTCTAACTCCACATGCTGAGAGATATCTTTGAAATTCTTGATATTCTCGTTGTGAGTGAGGATCTGTTTCATGTGCAGCCAAGAATCTGGGAGTGACCTGATTACAGCCTAGACCTGCTGCTCATCAGTAAGGACATTCCCCACAGCATTCAGGTCTCGAATCATACTGGACATCCCCCTAAGATGCTCAGTCATCGATACCTTGGGATCTTTACGATGTGTTTCAAATTTCAGTACCAAGCTCCTAAGCCTGGTGGTAGACGTGCCACCGAAAGTGAACCTTAGTTGTTCCCACATGGCCATGGTAGTAGGGAAGTGGTAGTAGGGAAGTTCTCTATGAGGTCATTGTGCATGCTATTCGACATAATGTAGCGCGTACGACAATCTTTCTTGGTCCAAGCTTCAAAAACCTCAAGGTCGTGATGGTATTAGGCCTGAGTGCCCGCACCCTCAACAGGTGCCATCATCGTAGTGGTCAAATAGCTGGTAAGGTTATGTTCTGTAAGGAGGAATTCCATTTTTATATGCCTCATGTTGTAGTTCGTGCCATTCAACTTATCAGATTAGTTTAGTTCGGCTGACATGATTCTGGTTGTCATAGCTACATTGATAATGCGCAAGGTTGACATTAATATTAATCGCATATTCTTTTATCTTGTTCGGAATTTAATTTAAAATTATTATCCCTTCCTACTCATCAAGATCGAAAATTCGCATAGCTCCTAATCATCTCCCAATTGAGTAGGTTGGGAACATAATTCTAGATTGACTTCTGAACAAAATTTCTCATGGAAATGAGATACAATATGTCTACTAATCACATCCAAGTTATAATAAAAAAGCATAGAAACCCACTAAGTGTACCAAATGGATAAATCAATGAGCCTATGCTAAAACAAGTTTACAAACATAGTAGGCGGCGTGCAAACACATCCCCTTACAAGGCTTTCCAAATAAATTACATTTCCAAAAACCTACTACAAATGACCTACATACATAGTAAATAAATGAGGATGCCACGCCACGAACTATGTAAGGGAAGTCATTTTATTAACCAAGATCAAACAAACATAACCTCCAAAAGGAATTATCCAATTCAAAATTCTATCCATCTCCTAAACTAATATGCTAGAACATAAACATACAAGGTAGCCTTTGATGGATAGAATAACACACTCAACTCATGTAAGAGTATTAGAAAAGTCTCACAAACCATGGCGGGATAAATTAAATATTGGTGGCAACAAAATTGCCCAATATTTCCATAGAAATTAAACCAAATATTTAATTAAATCGATTTTAGAGACAATAATTATAGAAATTACATTGCACAAGCCTCCCAATGGTCACTAATATTCCCAAGAGTGTAAAAAAGAAAAAATAAGGTTCTGGAATTTTTTAGAATTAATATAAATAAAAAATTGAATTTTTATTTGACTTTAAAAGCTCATAATAAAGAGTATTAATTATGAAAAATACCCAGACACCTAATTTTTTGACACCTCCAGCCTAAAACAGTCCCAAAAAAATCTCAGGAAATCCCTCAAAAAATTTCAAAATTTTTGGTAACTCAATGGGGCCCACTTACTCAAAATAGGTTTTTCTATAGGCCATTTTTTGATTTAAAAATCAAAATAAATATTTTTGGGAGTCCAATTTTTTTTTAAAAAAAAATACCCAAAAAATAGGAAATTAAATTCTGAGCATAATGGAAAAAACAGCGAGTGGGCGTGGCTGAGGTCAAATCCACTTCGTCAATAGCCATGTAGGTGTTGACCAACCAACCCGAGAGCGACACGTGGCGCTTACGTCAGCAGCCACACAAGCGACACGTCATTGCCACTTCAGCGTTACAACCCACCAGCGTGATGTCAGCATGAAGTCATCATGCCAACTCATTAGCGTGACTTCTGCATGACATCATCATGCCAACCATCACCGTGACGTCAGCATGACGTCATCGCCCTGTTCATCGTCCCCAACTTGTTTCATGTTCACCTCCACGCACCCTTGCACGAGGCAAACTTCGCGAGGCTATATACGGAGTTCTAGACGTCCGTTTGACGCCCAAGATGTACCGTTGTGAAGCTTGTGCGACATACTTTCTAAATATATAAATTACACAACATATTGTGGAGATTTATGCGTCCAAAAAGCAGCAAATCATATTGCAAAATCTCTTTGAAACGCAACTAAGGTTTGCATTTTCTCTCAGTCAACATGTCCAAATTCATTCAAATTTGACGTGGACGATCCTTTGACATGTAAGAACACATCTAGGCCGTTATTTTTAAAAAATTTAGCAATTTATTCAAAACCAAAATTGGACCATAGAGAGAGAACGTGAACTAGTAATTCTAGGCAATTCTAGGCGAACAAACAGGCCTTACACGACTCTTATACCACTGTAAGATATGTGCATGTGTACATATAACACATATACAAATAATAATCGGGTTAGGAAAGTCGTTACCTTAATGCGGAATCAACCTGATGATGGATGCCAACGTCCTGTTGTTACAAACCCCACAACGAACCTCAGTGCTCGCAATGTAGAGAATAACCACAGTGAGCTATCCCCAATACTGTTAACGTACCCACATCCAATGAGCCTTAATGGTGATACTCCAAGAGAGAGCTCTAGTGAGAGAGAGAGAGAATTCATAAGGATAATTTTTTATTTTTTTTAAACTTCTGTTCTAATCCTATCACCTATATAAGATGAACAGAGTCCTAATTGTATATGCATTGCACTCATGCAATCCCATATCACCCCAACCACTTAGGATTAGGACTCATCCTAAACCTATTAGGTATTCCACTTAGACTAGGATGCTTGCCCTTTAATAGGCGGATATTGGACGGGCCATAACTCGACACAAAAGTCTAACAGATTTAAATAGACAAATATCAAACACCGATATATCTCAACAAAGAGTGAACGAAATATATTTATCAATATCTTTTTCCCATTTGTGAGATGTTGAACGAAGGAATTGAAGAGAAGGAAAAGAATTAGAAGAGTTAAAGGATGGATGGAAGTTGAGGGATCATTAAAGATTCACCGAATTAATGATATTTAGGTTTAATGAAGAAGGAGATGAAAAGAATTAGGGGAGTGATTCCAACACATTAAACTAAGGGTATTTATGTCAATATATAAATCAATAAGGGCGTTTTAAAGAATCAAAAGTTTTTCCAGGATTGAGACTTTTATAAGTAGTATAGATATCACTGAATTTTTTTATGAATTTCACTGTGTTTTTACACAATTCTTCAAATTTCCATCCACAAATTATTAAATTTAACTTAAGCAAATATATATGTACTCTAGCTATATATATATACACAAATGGGGATAAACTATTCTTCGAACTGTAACAAATCATGCTAATCTGCAGCATCAAATCCAACCAACTTTACCAACCGTGACCGTGAATTAGTTAGATTTGAATTTCACTGCATTAAATCCCTTTATATCACTAAAACAAATGACGAAGCAAATTCACAACCTGTATACAAATCGCCATACCCATGAAATCCCATCACACATCGCACCTCGTTGCAATCCCACCAATCGCAAACCCAATCCCATTCGCAAGCCAACCCCATAACCAACCTATACCCACGCGAAACTTAACCCCATCAAAGACCCAGCCTCTGTCATAGATCGTGGCACCTACCCACCATCGTCAGCTCAATCCAATCCATTCCCTGCCACTGTCGTCAAAGTTGATACCCAATCAAAACCCATCTCGGCTTCAACAACTGTAGGGGTTTTGTGTGCCATATTCAGTGAAATGGGTATTTTGGCTCGATTTCCAAAATGCAGTGCATTTTGGTCTTTTTCTTTTTTTAGACAGACAGTGCATTTTGGTTCATTGTTCCAATATATGCTTTGAATCCATGAAAACTATACACTAACAACTCAATTTCACTCAGAAGTTTAGGGTTTTTTGCCGTTTTCACTGAAATGGGTTATGGTAGATGTTTTTTCACTTCAGACGCATAAATGTAGTGAAAATGTGATCACTGCATATTGGATCATTCTTCATTTTCAAAGAAGCCATGAAATATAGTACACAATCTCATTATCATTAGGAGATTTAGGGTTTGATCAGTTTCAAGCACAAATGCAATGATTTAGATTTAGATTTACCATAATACACGAAAAGACTAAAATATGCTCCTTAAATATATTGAGTATACAATATACAACACTTCAAAAATATACCTTGCTGATATTGATCTGTATCTCAGCTAACAGTATGGGCATTTTTCTTTCCCTGATTTTGTTTTGCATTACAACAAAAGAAAGTGGAAGATATCAACCACCCCAAAACTTTATATGATAACATTTTCGGAAAGAAAATAGATTTTTTTAATTAAATTTTATCATTTCCCATCAAGAGGCAAAAAAAAAGTGTTCTATAAATTTTTTCTTCTAAAATAATTGAAATATCTTTTATTATAAAATTTTTTATTAGTTTTGTTAGTGTATATTGTTATTGATGTTAGTTGTATATATTCTTAGGACTCTTGCTAGTCAACTATGTACAGTCAACTATGTACCTTCTTAGGACTCTTGCCTATAAATAGGCTTGTATACATACTTGTTAATCAACTCATTCAATATGTAATAGACATCAATTTCTCCAATCCCTCTCTTATTCAACAACTTTAATAAATAAAATATTTACACTCAAACAAACACGTATACGGTGCTTGAACTACTATTATTTTTTTTGCCCTTTTCCAATAATATGGACATGGACTTAGCCTTTAACTACTTTATAGGTATGCTAGAGCATGTGGTCTTTTTCCAATTGCTGATGAAGACAAAGTGAGAAGTGCACTTGAAAAGGTTTACAATTTCAATGTCTTGAAGGTGAAGGGAGGGACACGAGGGGCAGTGAATGGTATGAAACCAAATGGAAGAGTTGATATGTCAGCAATGCAGTCAAGGGAAATATGGGCTGGAGTGACATATTCTGTTGCTGCTGCAATGATTCACGAAGAAATGGTGGAAATGGCATTTCGGACTGCAGTTGGTGTCTATGAAACAGCTTGGTCTCAAGAAGGTCTCGGGTGAGTTTAACTTTTCTTCTTTTTACTTCCAATAAATTAGGTAAGGAAACTGGAAATGATCAGTTTCAATATATCCATGTGAATTTTGTCCAATATCTCTATGACTTCGAAAGAATTATTCCATTATTACTCATTATTAATAGTGGAATCGATGGCATAGTTGAGTATTGATCAACCAGCCTAATAAATCCACTTTTAACATTTTCTTTTATCATTTCTAGTACAGTAGTAGATTCGGAACATTAAGCTCCAATTAAAATAGGCACCAACACCCTTGGAAGTATCAAGGGAATGTTTTTAAAAGATGATATAGAATATGAAAAAGAAATGTTTCAATGACTGACAGAACTAGAAGCACCCATTGAGGATGCTCGGTTATGAACTTTTCACTAATGGTCGAAAACCAAGAAGTGGTATTTCTAAAGACTGCAGACATTGCCCCATGCTTGCTGTTTAAATTTGATACAATAAGAAATGGTCCGACCGGTGCTTTGTGTGAAAAAAGAAATTATATATTGAGAAATAATGGGAATATTATTAATTAATTAGAAGTGTACAGGGAAATGTTATATAGACTGATTACAGATGACAAATCTCTACAAATCAGGGATGAGATTCCTAGAATATAATCCCTACAAATCAGGGATATCACTACCTAAATACAAAGTCAAATATTGACAGCTTTCCTAACTCATTACAGCCTGGCTATCTTTGACACTCCCCTTCAAGCTGGTGAGTGGATATTATCGATTCCCAGCTTGCCAACAATAGTTTGAAAGGTTGAACCGTTTAACCTTTGGTTAGCACATCAGCCACTTGACTGCCTAAAGGTGCAAACGGTGTGCAGATTCCACTGTCCAACTTTTCTTTTATGAAGTGTCTGTCAACTTCAATGTGTTTGGTCCGATCATGTTGCACAGGATTATGTGCAATGTTGATTGCTGACTTGTTATCACAATAAAGCTTCATAGGTCTTTACCACTCAAATTTTAGATCTTCTAAAATTATTTTCAGCCACAGAAGTTCACAATCTCCTAATGCCATTGCCCTGAATTCAGCTTCTGCACTTGATCTAGCAACCACATTTAGCTTCTTGCTTCTTCATGTTACAAGGTTTCCTCCAAGAAAAGTACAATAGCCCGAGGTTGGTCTTCTATCATCAATAGATCCTGCATAGTCCGCATCTGTATAGGCTTCTAGTGTTAACTTTCCTCCTTTCTTGAACAATATTCCTCATCCCAAAGTTCCCTTGAGATAGTGTAAAATCCGATGTGTTGCTTAGAGATGGATCTCTTTGGGATTATGCATGAACTAACTTACCACTCCCACTGTATAGGCTATGTCTGGTCTAGTGTGTGAGAGGTAAATCAATCTACCAACCAATCTTTGATAGGACTCTCTATCTACCACTGCATCTTCAACAGCTTCACAAAGCTTGTGATTTTGTTTGATAGGAGTTTCCACTGGTTTACACCCCAAGCTTCCCTGTCTCGGTTAATAAATCCAGCACATACTTTTGTTGGGATATAAAAATTCCACGCTGAGAGTGCACTACTTCAATGTCGAGGAAGTATTTCAACCTGCCAAGTTCTTTTATTTCAAACTCTTGAACTAGGCACTTCCTTAGAGCTTCTCTCCCTTCCAAGTCATCTCCTGTTATGATTATATCATTTACATAAACCAACAAGGCAGTGACTCCCCCTGTAGCCGAATGTTTAACAAACAGTGTGTGATCACCTTGACTTTGCTTATATCCCCTAACTTTTATAACTCCGGTAAATCTACCAAACCAGGCTCTAGGAGATTGTTCAATTTACACACCTTGTTACCTTCTGACTCAAAACCTGGAGGAACTTCCATGTAGATTTCTTCATCAAGATCGCCATGTAAAAAGGCATTCTTAACATCATATTGCTGCATACTCCACTCACGATTGGCAACAAGAGATAACAAAATTTTCACAGTGTTCATTTTGGCAACCGGGGCAAATGTTTCAAGGAAGTCTTCTCCATAGGTTTGGGTATACCCTTTAGCCACCAACCTAGCCTTATACCTTTCAAGTGACCCATGTGCTTTATACTTTACAGTAAAGGCCCATCGACATCCTACTAATTTCTTTTCCTTAGGTAACTCAACCAATTCCCAAGTTTTATTTTTTTCGAACTTTCATGGCTTCCATCCATTCCTTATGACCCAATGCTTCAGAAACAGTTTTTGGGATGGTTATAGTGTTTAGATGAGTAAGGAAGCTTTTATGGCTGTTAAATAACTTCTCATAGGACACAAAGTGGGATAATGGGTATAATGGACGTTTGGTACACTTTCTCACACCCTTCCTAATAGCAATAGGAAGATCATCATCATTTTTATCTTCAACATCAGGACTTACCTCAACATCATCGGTACTATCATCAGCACCAGGGTTTGGTTCTGATTCAGGGTCTTGCATAGGTTGAATAGTGGATTCTTTCCTCCTTGAATAGACATGTAGTGGGCGAGTAGCACTTTGAATATATTTATCCTTACCCATAGGATTTGGAGTGGCTGGATCCATTTGATTAGAAGATGAAGGCTCATTTGACAAAGATGGGAAGAATGAAAGGTCAAGCAAGAATAAATCTCTATCCTTATCTTCCATGAATGATGTCTCCGCCTGAAGATATGGCTTAGAAAAATAGTGTTCACGTTCAACAAATGTAACATTAGCAGAGACAAAAAAACCTTTTTGTGGGAGGATGGTAACATTTATACCCTTTTTTGGTAGAAGAGTACCCAACAAAGAGACACTTAAGAGCTCTTGGATCAAGTTTACCCCTTTGATGAGAATTAATATGAACAAAGGACACACAACCAAAAACTTTAGGGGTTAGGTGGTTTGTGGTCCGGAAATCTGGGAAGAATTTTGAAAAGAGTTGCATAGGAGTTTTCTAATCAAGGACGCGAGACAGTAATCTATTTATAAGATGAGCAGCGGTTAAAACAGCTTCCCCCCATAAATTTTTTGGAACATTTGTTTAGAATAGAAAAGCACGAGTAGTTGCTAGAAGATGACCAATTTTTCTCTCTGCCACCCCATTTTGCTGTGGTGTATTAACACATGAAGACTCTTGAATTATTCATTTTTCTTAAAAGAATGGTGACAGGGTTTGATTGAAATAATCCCTAGCATTATCTGATCATACCCTCTTAAGTTCTACCCCAAATTGATTTTTAATCATGGGAAAGAATGTTTGGAAGGTAGAGCTAACATTAGACTTATGTTTTAACAAAAAAACCCATGACACACGAGTGCAGTCATCAATAAACAACACAAACCATCGAGCCCCATAAACATTTGGAACCGTAGAAGGTCCCCCGACATCACTACGGATAAGAGCAAAAGGAATTGACATTCTTTTATTACTTATTGGAAAAAAAGTATGCTTGTGTTTTGCAAGCTCACAAATATCACATTGAAATATTCCCACATCAATCCCTCTAAACAAACTTGGAAACATAATTTTAAGAACACTGAAAGACGGATGACCAAGACGAAGATGATACAACCAGATTTTGTTTTTATTCGAAAGAGATGACTCAGAAAGAAGTGAGACAGGAAAATTATTCCTAGTGCTATTTTGCCCACCGGATTCTTCAAGGTAGTAGAGTCCATTTTTCTCTCTAGCAAGTCCAATCATTTTCCCTGTGCCCTGGTCCTGAAATTCACAATGTGTAGAAGAGAAGGTCACATTACAAGCCAATTCCTTTGTAAGTTTATGAATTGAGACAAGGTTTATGGACAATTTTGGCACATGTAAAAAATTTATTTAAATTTTTTTTCGAATTGATAACAATATTTCCCTGACCAGGAAGAAATAATAGGAAGAAGAATGCTTCAGATTTCTCTTAAATTTTTCTCTCCTAATAATTAAAAATCTTTGTGTTTGCCTTGTCTAGGTTTTTGTTTCACGCCCAAATGGTGAAAAATATTCAACAGTACTATGCTCTGAAAGACCAGAGGCACTCAAGTAAGTCACTGTCACTTTTTTATTTTGAAATTAGTATGTCATGCATAAATCCTTTAGAAACATTTATTTTAGTTAATCACGGAAGCCTGATGCAACAGAAACAGTTACAAATATTTATGTTAATATGCAGAGAAAGTACAGCTTCAGGCATTGGATCTTGGGACTGGGATCTGAATGGACAGAGGTCTACATATCATGCTTTGTTTCCAAATGCTTGGACTGTATATGATGGTATCTATTATTATAAGGCCGCAGGCTTCTAAATCTCTTAATATCATTCATATATATATATATATATATATATATATATATATATAGGGATATACCTATTTGTATCGATTCTTTTGAGTTTTGATTAATTTAGTTAAGCAGGTGAACCTGACCCAGAACTTAAAATTGTTTCTCATCAAATTTCTCCATTTATTCCCCACAATTATAAAGAGAGCAGCTTGCCTGTATCAGTATTTACATTTACGGTAGGAAAGGGCATGTGAGAAACTTCATTTGCAAGAGCATTGATTACCTCTACATAGCCTTGGTCTTAAGTGATTGCTTTATATTTTCTACAGTTATCCAATTCCGGAAAGACTTCTGCAGATATCACCTTGCTTTTTACATGGGCTGTAAGTTCAAATGTTGTAGTGTATATTCACATAGTTCAATCTTTTTGTTGCTTGCATTTCCAATAACCTCCCAGTTTCTGTTTTTGTCAGTGGTCCAATCCAATCCAATATGAACAAATTCTTCTAATTTGCTAATCCGCAAAGAATAATAACTGAATTCTTTTTTTTTATTTTTTATGGAATCTACATAATTTGCTCACCCGCATACTATTTGGGAGTCGAATTTATAAATGACTCCAGCAACATTTCAACCCTCCCTTCAATTTGCATTGCTTTTGCCCCATTTAGATTCACTCTTAGAATTTCCTCACTTATTCATGCATTTTTTCCAATAATTTTTTATACGGTGTATTCTGTATCATTCAGAGTGTTAAATCATGAATAATTCCTATATCCCAGAATTGACTATGGGTACATTTTTGCGATATTTGAGGTTCAACCATAATACTTTCTTCAAATAACTCACGCAAAAACTGTTTATGTTTCTGCCTGTTCAGAATTCTGTTGGTGGGGTCTCTGGATTTTCTGGTCATCATTTCAATTCAAAGATGAAGTAAGAACATTGTCAGTATAATCATTTTTAATAATCTTTCTGATTTTTTATTGTCTTTCTCTCTTTTCAGTTCTCTGGCATATAGAATATTCTATCTGAATGCAATTTACTATATAACTAGAATACTTGTATTCTAATTTTACTTTATAATTTAACTAAAAGTAAACTGTGTTACATTCTTCCAGGATGAAAGATGGCATTCATGGAGTACTTCTACATCACAAGCAAGTCCCTTTACTTGATCAGACAAGTGGCACTAGCTTCTTGATTTGATCTATTAAGATGTTCATTATATGCAATTGATTTGATATCTGCACCTGTTATTCCTCATGCACGGTTTGTATCCGTGCAGAACCGCAAATGGACACCCTCCAGTAACTTTTGCAGTTGCGGCACAGGAATCGGATGTGGTGCATGTTTCGGAGTGTCCTTGCTTCTTGATATCTGGAAATGACCAGCGTATTACAGCAAAAGACATGTGGCAAGAAATTAAAGAGGTTAGCCGAGCTCCATTTTTGCTTGTTCGTGAGATAGAAAGCAATTTCTTGGCTTTCTGCTAGTAAAATACTTAGTCTTGATCCACAAAATACATACTTTCATATTTTTTTAAAGCAATTTCTTGCTTGTTCACGAGTCTCCTTTTCTTTCTTTCATTATTATTTTTTTCAGTCATCTTGATTTGAAAAAGTTTCCATAGGACTAAAAGTTTCATCCTTTCTTCACTTTTAAATTATGCTAACCATCATAATTATGAACTGAAATTGGCTCGAAAATCCAAAGGAATGGAATTCAAAACTTATTATGTAGGACTAACTTCATGTTTTTTAAGAAAAAAAGTAAAAACATAATAAAAGTACATGCATGACATATATCATAAATCTGCATATGTAATATCCAATTAAAAACATACCAATTAATAACATACTGCACACAAATATAAAAAATTTGAAACCCTTATATGATTTACCACATAATAGAGCCTATACTTCTCATTATAATTGTTTGACCATCCTCCACAGTTTTTAATCTCTATACTTCTATGGTTACTAGCATGGGTCATTTGACCGCTTTGGCTACGATGAAACTTCAATGCCTTCAGAATCAGGATCATCTATTGGAGCAGCCATAGCAGCTTCTCTGACTCTTCCTTCTGACTCAGTCCATACAGTTACATTTTCACTGGCATGGGCCTGCCCAGAAGTAAGATTTCCTAGTGGAAGGACTTACTACAGGTGGGTTGCCCTATATCCTACACTTGTGTGAAAAATTCAGCTCACAAAAGTATCGCGTGTATGTTAACAAAAGTTCAATGCCAGGCGTTACACAAGATTTTATGGTACTTGCAAGGATGCAGCAACGAATATTGCACATGATGCTATTCTTGGTAATGTTCACTGCAGCTTAGCCATAATTCTTAAAGAGTATATAAATATGGATAGAAATCAACTAGATCTAGGGAACTGGTTAGCTGGAGATTGTTGGTTAGCAAATTATCAGCATAGGTTCCTTAAGGTCTATTTGTTACCTAGGAATTTAGGGTGAAAATTCTAAATTTACAGGAGTTGATGAAAGTTTGGCTGTTCAGTTGACAAAATTCTTGGGAGTGATATTTCCTATGAAACACCTCAACTCCTATGTGTAGGAACTTTAATTCCCATCTCTATGGGTGGGCATTGTCAATTTTCACTTAGCTTATCTATACAAGATTACTAATGCTATATTTAAAATCCATCTTTCCTCAACAAAAAAATTGAATTTGAGACAATTGTCAAAGAGTGATTAGTTTAAATTTAAAAAAATTGTCATCAAATATTCAGTGATATTTTGATAATTTTTTTAAAAATCAATTGACTTGGTCGAAATATGATTTTTTTTTTCTTAAAATAGCTTTAAATGACAAAAGATAACATAATTTTGGCAAAAAAAAAGATCTTTTTTAATATAAATAATCAACCAAAATAAGTCTTTTTTTTAATCTTAGGACCATCAGAACAAAAATAATCTTAATTCTCAATAATTAAAATTTTCAGCAAACGATCTGGCCCTAAAAATCTTTCTTGACCTATTATCACAAAAACAATCATGAAAATTCAATAAATTTTAAATTTTGTCTCGTTATGATCTTTCACTAACCCGCAATCTCATGCAACTCATCACGAAACAGGATGTTGTTCTCCCCTTGAAATGGCTGATATTTATTTATAGATTGTTTAGCTACATTTGGTTCATCATTTCATGTATATTTATTGAATGTGTACTTTTGTCTTACAATATTTGTTATGATGATAAGAGGCATTTCCTCTATGAAGATGGCATGCTTCAGGGTTAGAATTGATTACACTTCCCTTTAGTAGAATTGCATATCCCATTGGTAGAATTGTAGCACTAACATTTGCACGGTCACCCAAAAGAGAATGTGTACTTTGACTGTTTTGGTGGGGAGGAATCGTTTAACTCTTAACTTAATACTACTGCTCTGTTACCTTTGGAAACTAGAGCATACCAATTGGGAGTCTCAGATAGAGGCATGGCAAAGACCAATTCTTGGAGACAAAAGGCTTCCAGAATGGTGAGATTCAACGAGTCTTTGTGCTGAACACATACCATCTTCCTTCCAACTTTCAGACAAATTCTAAATAGCGTGTAGTTCTCCCCCAGGTACCCAATCACTCTCTTCAATGAGCTCTATTATCTTAATGCGGGGGGGACGATCTGGACTGGTACTTACAAAACTCAAGATCTAATTGAAATGTTGTTTGGTTCAGTCTAATTAATAAAAGATCACTTTTTTATTCCCATAGATGGATCACCTCCAATTCAGAGCTTGGTAAACTCTGGAGAGAGACAAGAAAGAAACTTTTCCGTTGATAGGTCCAGATCAAAATTTAAGAATACTGTTGATATTTTCCATCAAAGTGACACCACTGTTGAAATTCTTGAAACTATAACATCCATACTTGAGCAAATACATACTCCAGTTACATCAAATTCTGCTTTTGGAACCAATTTGCTTCAAAATGGGGAAGAAAATGTTGGTCAGTTCCTCTATCTTGAAGGGATGGACTATCACATGTGGAACACCTACGATGTTCATTTCTACTCATCTTTTGCACTACTAATGTTATTCCCAAAACTCGAACTTAGCATCCAAAGAGACTTTGCAGCAGCAGTAATGATGCATGATCCAAGCAGGATGAAAATTATCAGTGATGGAAAGTGGGTCCCACGAAAGGTTCTTGGTGCCGTTCCCCATGATATCGGACTCAATGATCCATGGTTTGAAGTAAATGCATATCACTTTTTCAATACAGATAGGTGGAAAGACTTGAATTCTAAATTTGTTCTCCAAGTTTACAGGGATATGGTTGCTACTGGTGACAAAAAATTTGCACAAGCTGTCTGGCCCTCTGTTTATATTGCAATGGCTTATATGGATCAGTTTGATAAGGATGGGGATGGGATGATTGAGAATGAGGGATTCCCAGATCAAACTTATGATGCATGGTGTGCTACTGGTGTGAGTGCATATTGTGGCGGGCTTTGGGTGGCAGCCCTCCAGGCTGCCTCAGCCATGGCACATGAAGTTGGTGATATTGCATCTGCTAATTACTTCTGGTTTAGGTTTCAGAATGCAAAGGCTGTGTATGACAAGTTATGGAATGGATCATACTTTAATTACGACAACAGTGATGGTAGTTCGAGCTCATCTATTCTGGCTGATCAGTTGGCTGGAGAATGGTGAGTACACAATATCTTGGTTATATTTCTACACTTTAATTTCATTCTATTCATGAAATTTGGAAATGAAATTCAGTGTGTTGGTGATTATATCATATGCATTGGCTGTCATATGTTAGAGCTTTCAGTTCCTTTTCCTCTATATTGGTCCAGGCATTATACATTATTATCAGTGGCGGAGCCAGGATCTGAACCTACCCTGGGCTGGATAAATTTTGCAGTTATCAGCGACGGATTTTTTTCGTCGCTACAGTAACACTATATGTCACTATTAGGCTTTAGTGACAGTTTTTTTTTTCCGTCTCAAATGCCCTAATCGATGGTCTTCTCTAAAAAATTTAAAATAAAATAAAAAAATTGGTTCTTTATAGATATATATCACTCTTTGTTGAGATGGATCAACTAGTATTATGCATATAAATGATAAATCCAACAAAGTAACAAGAATCTCAAAAAAATTACAACAATAATAACAATAATAATAATAATAAAAACATTATATATATATATATATCACTCTTTGTTGAGATGGGTTTTGACTTTTGATGAGAGAGAGAGAGAGAGAGAGAGATTAGAGAATAATGAAGAGAGTCCATAGATTAAAGGCATGGGCTACTGACTAGAGCTGTGAAGACTTCACTGCTGGGCATTTGGCAGTTTGGCTCAAGTGGGCTAGCCCAAAATTGGATTGGGCTACTTTGTTTTTGAGAGGTTTTAATACAAGTAATTTTTTTGGGCTTGGTTAGCTTGGGCTAGAGCCCAGGCTAACCCCCTCTTTAGCTCTGCCACTTATCATTATGTTGTAGCATTGTAAAACCAATGCCATGTCCCAAATATTTTGGGTTGCCCTAAATAAAAGGCCTCCTATTGCTTCATATACCTGCATTGGGCCCTTCACCTATAAGCTTAGGTTTTTTATGTTGGAAACTTATTGGGCCCTCCACCTCACATGCAGGCTCATTTGGGCCTTGTTGTGTGGATAACCAATGTTATGATACCATGTTCAGTTTCCACTTAAAAGTTTAAGCTTGTAGGTGGAGGGCCCAATTTAGGTATATGAAGCTATAGGAAGTCTTTTATTTAGGTGATGTAGGATAGAGTGGATT
>JAESVK010063641.1:0-10811 GCA_017140935.1 Hamamelis virginiana
GTTTTGATACTCTGTCACGGTCATCTGTCCTTGTTTCAGATTCATAAATTATATTTCCCTTTTCTCTTTTTCAACTACTGGAAAATACTTTTCCAGAAAGGCCTCTTTAAATTCCTCCCAAGTCATTATTCCGGCGTTTACCACAGTACTTTTTACTAGGTCCCACCAGTTCCCGGCATCCCCCTTTAGTAAAAATACCGCCAGTCGCCTTTTCTCTTCAGTTGTACATAATAACCCTTCATAAATGTTTTCTAGATGCTGTATCCATTGCTCGGCCTATATTGGGCCCCCCCTCTCCCTTGAACCTGTCTGGCTTCCGTGCCAAGAATCTTGGCAATAATGTATCACCGACCAGAGGTACAGGTTGTCTTCCTGCCAGATGTTGATCCATTCTCTGAAATAAGTTTTCCATCAATTGCGTGGTCGAATCAACAGCCGGCGGACTTGGTTCCACGGGAGGTCCCTCATTCAAACGAGAAGTCCCAGCCCGACTTTCTGGAATGTCTACTGGCGCCGGGGTTGCATTATGCACACCTTGGGTAGACCTCATTCTTCTAGCCATAATCCTTCCTTCCTTGGTCACACAATGTTTCAAATCAACACATAGTACAAACACAGTAAAAAGATTATTTCATATATATATATCTGCCATAATCTCCAGCACTAATAAAGTTACTATGACTTTATATAGGGTCTTACTAAAGGCGAACTCACCCCCCTTCGGGTTTGGACATCCCTATCCAAACCTGAAATCATAGGTACCACAACTCAATAACCTATTTATGGACAATGTTTATCTTTTGTGACTAGTACTCACTCAACCAAGAGCTTTGATACCAAACTTGTGACACCCCACACAGGGTAACCCGTATGCGGAAATGATACAGTAATATAAAACACAAAGCGCTTATCTTTGGATAATTCCAAATACAAATTTAACAGTTTTACAAAATACATAAAGTGCGGAAATTTAATTAATTACTACATTCCAAAAGATAAAGACAACGCTGAGTACTAGTATATATTATGAGTACAGTCCCGTAATGTACTCAAAACAATCTTACATTACAACTCGAAATGAGTATTCACTAAATGAGCAACACTGTCTTAACCATCCTCAGAAATCCCATAACTCCCAAAAGCTTTCTTCAAAGTTACTGGTTTGATGATCCTGTGGGGGGGAATAAACGGGGTGAGCAAAACCACTTTTGCTTAGCAAGGTTCATAAACCTCAAATATTACATGACGCTTTTAAAAGAAACGTCAGGATTTTTAAATCTATCAGTAAATCTCATCATCAACTAAACATCACAAATAATATCCTTATTCATTTATATATTGCTGGATATATTCATCTCATTTTAATAGAAAGTAATCATGCTTTATGCATATGACAGATATACAATGCAATGCTCATGCAGTCATGTCTGCCATCTTCTCTGTCCTGTCTTTCTTGCAGAACGGATATCAGTACTCTGATGGTAACCTTATTTTTAGGATTCACCATTTCACTACATCAGATGGCTACCTCATTTTTGGCCATCTTACCACAACAGCATCCCTGCCTTTTTAAGATGTATATCACCCAGTCCCCGCCTTTTTAGGACCTACCGCGATTGTCACTCATTGACAAGAGGATTTATGTGCTGTTTTTAGCAAGGGTCATATATTAGTGCACTAATTGTTTTCAGGATATTTTGTCCATCGGTGGTATCTCAATTCCTCGTCTCTATAATCATAAATGCATATGATTTTCTATGCAATATATCTCATATGTAACTGTGTCTCATGCCAGATGCAATTATTCCATGCAAATGGCATACATCTCATATCAACAATTCATGTATGACACTTCATGCATACATTTCATAGTATATCAACTCATATATTTCATATCAACAGTTATATCAATGATATACATATGAATCAACTTAAGCTGCTACCTGTAATTGTGCCTCCGTAATTCTAACTACTTCTCCAAGTAACAATATTTCTCGCTTTGCCTGTACGCACAACATACATGCCCATACACGTATGTCTACATAACAAGCGCACGGTTTTATTTTCTCAAAATACATTGTTACTAGAAGATGTATGGAATTTACTTATAAGCCCTGTCACTTTCTTTCCAATATATCATAACCAGATGCCATATGTAAATTTATTGTGCAATAAGTATGGCAAATATTACATGCATATATTTTATGCATAATAATTAACATGCGCTATATACATCATGTTATTCATAATAAACAGTAACAACATGTTATAATCTTTATTACTATCTCATACTTGATTTCAAAAGAATCAAGATAACCACATCACCATTCGTAATATATATCATTACCGAATATAGGTCAACACAGCTCCCTAAGCAATATATCAATTCTCAGGGGTTTAGTTTAAGTCCACAGTATCCATTTTTTTCCACAGATATCTCAACTAACTTGTTTAAATACCCTTAGGTATCTAAAGAAATACTTCAATTCAATAATCTCACGTAGTTGAATTATCAACATCATTGACATATATATAAATATATATATATCCCATGTAATTGTTACCCAAAATAAATCCATTTTCTTGTGCTAAAATACTATTTAGTATATTAAGCATCTCAAAACAAAAAGCTGGAAATATATATATTTGCTCAACCCAGTAATAATATTTGAATTTTTAAAAATTCATCTCATCGAAATAAAACGTGAAATTTTACAGGTAGAAACTAGATTCACGTATGAGTATCTCCAAAAATTTTCAAAATTTTAGGATGAGTGGAACATCCTCCGGTTTTAAATTCAAGTTGAAACACAAAAACAGCCCGATTACCTGCTGTATAACAGCCATTTCTAAAATCAAAGAAAAATAGTAAATCACATCATTTCTTCATAAAAGTTTTTATTGAAAACAAATCTAGAAGCTAGGAGATTATTCCAACAATCCATTCTCAAAAACAATTTTTCTACGTTTAATTAGAATTTCTATACTAAAACTGTTATGAATTGAAATCTTAAAAATTCAATGGATATAAACTTTGATTTTTCAACCTTAAGCCAAATTCATTTTGCATGAATTTATCAAACAAGATTTCTACTTCTAAAGAAGACAAGAAATCCTTATTTTCTTTCAAACTCAACATGAAATATGTAAGGTAGCATAACCTTACCTTGGTTGTGTGTGTGTTGAACTTCAATTATTGCTTACCCCTTGCCAACCCAAAGAGTACTTCTCACTCTCTTTTCTTTTTCTTTCTTTCTCTAATTTCTTTCTTCTCTACTACTTGTGTATTCATTAACATTTGAAATGTGGTATTTATAGAGAAATGATTCATCATCCATTCTCAAATTTATCTACCACTCTTACATTCATCCATCATTCTCATCTTCCATTCTCAAATTTATCTACCACTCTTATATTCATCCATCATTCCCATCTTCCATTCTCAAACTTATCTACCACTCTTACATTCATCCATCATTCCCATCTTCCATTCTCAAATTTATCTACCACTCTCATTCATCCACCATTCACATTCATCCACCATTCTCATATTAAATGTCACCCAAGGGTACACACAAAGCCTCATGCACCCTCCTCAATTGATGGCCACATGGCACACTTCATGGTCCAAATAGAAAAATGCCAAGTGTACATTTAAAATACATAAAATATGATAGCAATAATCACATATATATATATATATATATATATATATATAAAATATATATGTATATACGCTTTTAAAATTTTTTGGGTCTCACAATAATCTTCAAAGATTACAGCAGTAATTGTGATTTTTCTAGGCTTTCGTGATTTCAGCATTATGAGTTGAGATTTGCCCTATATTCGCGGCTTGTTTAAAGGAAACTAAAATCAGGTATAATGCGCGCCAATATTAATGCATAGATAAAAAGGGCATTTTTGTCCAATTTTTTGAAATAGCACTGGATCATGTATCTGCCATATTATGAGGGACCTATTGGTGTAGGCCTATGATATCTAGGTCCTTTTAGTATAAAACCCTATTTTCCTTTCATATCAAGGCCTATTAACTGTCATTTTCCTTTTATATCTATTCTCATTGGTCAGTAATCCAACATAAAAAACGTTATTTCGGGAACTAATCTCACTTTCCATTTGAATTCCTCTCTAATATCATGCCCTCTACCTTCTTTACTAAAAAGCCTTATAAACAGATTTTGTAGTTAATTTTCCCGACTTGGACTGTCCCCACTGCTAGTGGTGTCAAAATGGGCAGATCGAGCCAGCCCGGCCCGTTAAGAAAGTGGGCCAACATATAGGATCAGGCTTGGCCCATTAAGCTATCGAACTGGATCGGGCCTATCCAATAAGAGGAAAAGGCATGTCCAATCCGGTCCATATTAGACTAGTCCACTAAGATAATGGGTCGGATTGGGCTAATGGATTGAACTAACGGACTAACGGGTTTTTTTGTCTATTTTATTTTATTTTTTCACTTTATTTTAGTATATTTAATTACAATGGTAAAAAAAAAAAAAAACTAGTAAAGTACATGAATAAATACTAAACAAAAAATAAACTTATTTTATTCATATTTCAAATGTATAGAATTTTGGTAGGAGAGAGTTGCATCACCATAGTTAAAAATTAAAAAAATTCACCATAGTTAAAAATTAAAAAGATTTAAAGATTGTTGTAAAAAAAACAATAATTTTAATTAAAAATATATGAGATTCTTAATTAAAAAAGATAATTTGAGACTTCTACTAAATAAGTTCTTTTCCCTTTTCAAAAATTTAGTGAGTTCATGAATGAAAAAATAAAATAAAAAATACCAAATAGACTCATGAACATGCTCATATAATTGTAATTAAGACTTACTAAAAGAAAAGATCCGTAATTTGTAAAATACAAAACCCACCGTTGGATTGAACAAACTTTTTATGAATAATACTATGATTGCAAAGAATCATAATAATCTAATGGTCTATTCTTGAAAAATACAATGTAAATAATTGTATGTTGTGTTCTTCAAAATATCACAAATCTTCTATAGTCGTTATTCAAAAATTGACTGTAATAACCCAAATTTTTGAAGTATTATTTTATGAGTTTTAAATGAGGTTTATTTATATTTTATAAGATAAATTATTGTTTGAAATCTTTTACAAAATACCAAATGTGTCCCCAAGATTTTATTTAAAAACCCAAGTCAGCATGCCTTCGTTCATTTTAAACACTTAACATTTTGAGAGAGGGTTAGAGAGCTTGAGAGAGAGCCGTGGGCTGCTAGGGGAAGAGACCACCGGAGTTCTTGCCGGAGAGTACGTTGCCGAAATTCATCTTTTGTTGTGAAGGTAAGTTTTACTTTATGAAAAGCTTGGGTTTTCTTTTATTCTCTTTGTATTATTTTCGAATTGTAGTGCTTGGGGAGTTTTTGGTGTTAATCTTTGAATGTAGCTTGTGTCTTTGGTGTTTAAAAGGGTTTTGAGCTTGGATTCATGTTTGTGAAAGGTGTTTTGTTAAGGTTTGAAGTTTTTGAAGTATGTATGCAAACTTTATGGGTTTTAAAATGGGTTTTTTATTCATGCATGACAAATTCTTGTTGATTCCTCTTTATTTTCAAGTTTGGTTGTGGATCAAGCTTGGTAAAGGTCTATTTTGATGTATTTAAGTGTTTGGGAAGTTGTGGTGGAGTTTTGGTAAGGTTGGAGTAAGCTTGGAGTTCATTAATGGAGTTTCCGTAGAGAACTAGTCGACTAGTAGAGGTGGTTAGTCGACTAGTTCAGCTGCATTTTGGCCCGGGTTGGCTATTGACCTTTAATTAGTCGACTACTCTTGAGGGACTAGTCGACTAATCGATGGATTAGTCGACTAATCTCTTTGGTCTAGTCCACTGATTATGTATGAGATCGTTTTTCTTCGTTTTTCTCTATTTTCTTCATCCGGAGTCCGATTCATGTGATCTTTATATGCTCATAAAGCTTATGAGATCTAGTTTTTTATTATGTTGGTTTGTGGGGCAATTATCTTTGGAGAGAGAGATAATTTTAGAAATACCAGAATTGCCCCTATGGGTTCTACTTGGCTTTTAGCCATGGGATTAGGCTTGTAATGCCTAATCATGCTTGGGTATTGTTATGAGAGTCCTTTGGGGGCTTTGTCCTAGTCTTTTGAGGGTTTACTTGCTTAGGAAAGGTTAATATATGTTCTTTATTATTCCTTTTCAGATCAAGATAGTCCTGAGGACTATCCTTTCACGGGTTAGCTTGCATATTCACAGGACACTGCTAGGTGGTCTTTTGCCTGATTAAAGTAAGATACTAAACCTCTCTAACAATGATAATATGTGATTTAAACTGCATGATATGCTAGACTGTTTATGGACATGTACTGTTTTATGAATGACTGTGATGTACAGAACATAACTATTTATAAATAAGGATGTGGTGTGTTTATAACTGTTTGTGGTTATAAATGATGGCATATGGTTTACTTACTTCATTCCTGCTTTGGATGATGGTTATGATTTATTGAAATAATGATTTAATACATTTATATGCCAGTCATTACTACTTTACATGCCAGCTTGGCAATGATTTATATGTTCGTGCTGATATGCATGGTTTAGGCTCGGTTGGTATACAATGAGATTATTTAAGGGCCCATAGTCCTAGGTGGAGCCTTAGAGCGGATCCGAAGCTTATAGCCTCGTAGTGGCTCAACAGTTGGCCGTGTGTAAGGCAACTGATCGATATCCTATAGAGGTCAGACCCCGTAGTGGTCGGTTTTGGCTGTCGTTGTGTCGGAAGCTTGTTAGCCTAGAACAACGTCCTGATATACGTTCGTTCGTGAGCCTAATCTTTGAAAAGATGATTTTTGAACTGTGATTATAACTAAACTAAACCCACACCAATTTGTTTATTGTTTATTGGAACTAGATATGAACTACTTTATTTTAATGTTCCTTGTATCAATATTATTACTGTTGGTTGATGTTGTATTCCTACTGGGCATTCTAAGCTCATGCTGTGTTTTATACAGCAGATTCAAATGTTTCTGGTAGAGGTTCGGCTGTAGGGAACTCTACTCAAGTTGCATTGGGGCTGGCAGTGTTCTGGACAGTTTTGTATCAATCTAATTAGTTGCATGGTTGGAATGTTTGGATTATTATTATTATTATTATTTAATATCCTATATGCCAGGGTTGTTGGCATTTATGTTTAGTACTGTAGACTGTGTCTGTATTACTCGGATTTGGGCATATGTATGCACATTACATTTCATTTCATATTGTTATATTATATTTTCTTTCTATCATGAGTATGGAAATATGAATGATCAGGACATGTTGTATCTCCATTTGACACGTGTCGACCTATCGGGGAGGATCGGTACAACTGTCAGATTGGGGCGTTACATTGACCATTGGATCACTATAATTTTTTGCAAGCATGACATTCACAATGTGTTTATCTAATCCAACGGTTAGTTTTTCTAAATGTCATTGGTGATTGACTCTAATAAAGTAACCTCATTCAATTTCATACTAGGTGCACCTTGTAATTTACTAGCTCAAGTCACATGTGTATGGCTAATTATACAAGATATTTCTAAAAATCTACCATTGAATTGAACAAATTTATTATGAATATCATATTGTCAAAAATCACAGTAATCCAATGGTTGGTTTTTTAAAAATAGCAATATGAAAAATTGTCTAATTTGTTCTTTAAAAATATCACTAATCTTCTATAATCATTATTCAAAAATTGACCATTAGATTGCTCTAACTTTTTGCGAGCATGGTATTCATAAGAAATTTGTATAATCCAATAATGTTTTTTTCTAAATATTATTATATATATATATATTTAATGGTTATTTAATAATTTAAATATTATCTATCATCATAAGATATTACAAGCTAATTCTTGGCCTAGTGGTAAGAATTGTTACATAAAACTTTTATCTTAAAGAGGTATGGGAATCAAATCCCACACCATGTAATTTTATTAATTTTATCAAAATGAGTTGGGCTTAACGGATCGGCTTGGGTCAAACGGATTGGATCAAATGGGCTATTGAACGGACCAATGGGTGGATTGGATCATATTGGACTAGCAGATTAGTTCGGGCCACTTATCAGAGTCGGATCATACCGGTCTGATAAACAAAAATCCTTAGCCCAGTCCAGTCCATTTCTTATGAATCAAATCAGCCCAGTCCATTAGTTATCGGACCGAATTGGGCTTGATTCATTAGCTTATCGGGCTGGTCAATGGGCCAAATGGGCGGCCCATCCATTCCATTTTGACACCACTACCATAATATTAATACTATATATCCCAAAAAAATCATCCTCAATGAATCATTGCCTTTATTTATTATCAATAAAAGAATTTACTCTAAAAAAAAAGAATTATATCAACCGCCACATTATTTGGAATACACTTTTTTCTATTTACAATTTCCGTTCACTAGTTCTTCCCGCAGGCAGTTGTGAAGCTTGTTCATAACACTAGTCAAACTTGGACCTTTTGGAGGTATCTTCAAGAGTCATAGGAACATATGGTGATTGTGCCCCTGAATATTAGATGTACGTGTACAGTTTTGTTGCTTTATTGGAGCTGAGCACAGGTAGTACATCCATTGACACCAACCGAAGAGCAAAATCTAGTCTATTGGGCGTCCATCTCCACCACTTTCTTTGTGGGTTTTTTTTATTTTATTTTATTTTATTTTTTTTCAAATTCTAAAGATAAAATCGATCTCTTTGAACTTTTAAATCAAACAAATAACCTTTGAACTACATAAATTTTGATAAAGGCGGGACTTGAATCCAGGTCTTTAGTACAACTTCCGAGAAATGTTACCAATTAGGCTAATTGATAAGATGTGGCATCTGTTAGCTTCAATTGCTAGTAGAACATAATTTGAAAAACCGACCGTTAGATTAGATACACTCCTTATAAATTTCATACTCACCAAAATTCACAATGATTCAACAATCAATTTTTGAAAAAATCAATTAGCAAAAACTGGTGACATTTTAAAGAACAAAAATGTTACAATTTTTCATAGTATCATTTTTCACAAGCTAGCCATTAGATCACTATGTTTTTTTTGTAAGCATGAAATTCATAAAAAGTGTCTCCAACGGCCCATTTTTTTTAAATTTGGAATAAAAAACATTTGAGCAATATCTCATTGTTAATAAACCAATTTTATAATGCCTAAATTATCCATATATATATATAAATGATCCATTGCAGTCCGGACTGTAAGTGGACCGCATGGCCATTTGGCCGTACTCCGGTGGTCGGTTCCAAATTCCGACCGTTGGTTATGATGCTCACCCCCTGCATACCACGCCTGCAAAAAATCATGCCGATCCGATGGTCGAAATTTTGTAAAATCAGCCTTAAGTAGACTGAAATTACTAAAGACTATATATAAATTTTATTTGTGCTTAAGGATGGTTTTACGAAATTACAACCGTCGGATTGACATGCTTTTTTGCAGGCGTGACATGCAGGGGGTGAGCATCATATCCAACGGTCGGAATTTGGAACCGACAACCGGAGCACGGCCAAATGGCCATGCAGTCCATTGCGGTCCGGACTACAATGGATCATTTCTCTCTCTCTCTCTCTCTCTCTATATATATATATATATATATATATATATATATATATATATATATATATATATATATATAAAGAAATGTTCCTATCAGCACATGCTCACTTTCGCGAAAGTCAGCATGAAGCTCATAGGGAATTGTGGGATGTATATTTTGAAAAATTGACCGTTGGATTGGATACTATGCATAGGTATGTCACGCATGCCATCCAATGGTCGGTTTCTCAAATATATCATTGAGACAAACTATGACATCTTTCAAAAGTTAGAATTTTTCACAGTTTGTATTTTGAGATGTCGACATCAGGTCACTGTGATTTTTGACAAACGTGACATCTATAACAAGAGTATCTAATCCAATGGTCGGTTTTCAAACTATGAATCTCATAATTCCCTAAAAGCTTTATGCTGACTTTCGTGAAAGTCAACATGAAGCTCCTTAGGAATATATATATATATAGAAATGATCAAGTCCACATATGTGGATATAAGTTATTTCCACATGAAGAGCTATAAATCATTGTAGGATGCATATTTTGGAAAACTAACCGTTGGATTTGATATTGTATTTATGGATGTCGTGCACGCAAAAAATACCGGTGATCTAGTGTTAGAATTTCAAAATATAGCTATGAAAAATTGTGACCGTCGAAAACTGTCACAGTTTTTCTCGGTGACATTTCTGAAAAACCAACCATTAAATCACTGTGAGTTTTTGCAAACATGACATTCATAAGTAAAGTATCTAATCCAACAGCCAATTTTCCAAAATATGTATCACAATGATTTATAACCCTTCATGTGGATATAACTTATATCCACATATGTGAACTTGATCATTACTATATATGTACACATAGAAATATCAAGTTAGCAAATGCTTATATAAGCTTATGTCAGCATGAAGCCCATAGATAATTGTGTGATGCATATTTTAAAAAATTGACCGTTGGATTAGATATATATTGTATTTATATATATTTCATGTATGCCAAAAATCATAGTGATCCCACTGTCAATTTCTCGGCAATATTATTGAGAAAAACTGTGACAGTTTCAGCGGTTACAATTTTTCATAGCTATGTTTTGAAATTCTAACATTGGATCACGCAACATTACTAAGAAAAATTATGATAGTTTTCAGCGGTTACAGTTTTTCAAAGATATGTTTTGAAATTCTGACA
>JAESVK010063642.1:0-10179 GCA_017140935.1 Hamamelis virginiana
CAAGTAGAAGGAGTGTCTCTATTCCAAGCAAACGAAGATTGCTTCAAATGGAAGCAATGAGGTCTTATGTGACATTTCCTACCACAATGGTGGCAAATGGGAACAAAACTAGAAGAAGTGTGATGTGTAACATGAGATTCACTTCTAGATGAAACTCTAGAGGTCTTCTTGAGACTAGGACAATGAGGCCTAATGTGACCTTTTGAAAGAGTATGCACAGGGAGGATTCGCAGCGGAAGACAAACTATAAAAATTTTATAAACAAGAATCCCACCATACATATTCATACAGGAAATCGAAACAAGCATCGGATCATGAATAATACAAGTACAAGAATTAAACAACTTTAAAACATTGACTTACTTGATGATTGCCTTTGTTGAAACCTCGATCGCATCCTAGCTTCAAAGTGTATGAAGCCTCCAAGGTATCCACACGAACACAAGACTCTTCAAGCTTCCCGCACTTGTTCAACACTTGAATCAATGCAAGATGGAGAGGGAGAGAGCTAGAGAAATTCGGCCAAGAGAGAGAGGAGCCACTAGGGCCGGCCTCCTCTAGGGAATAAAACAAAAGCTCTCTTTTAATTAGGGTTTGAGTGGACTAGTGCTAGCATGCACCCTCACCTTGTATTTATAGGCAAATACTAGGGTTTCTAATTTTTGCAACTTAGTCCTCCTTAATTAACTTTTAATTAAAGAGCCCAAGTAAGTTACATATAATTAGAAACTAACCCCTCTCCTAACTTAAAGAACTCACTTGTGTCCTTATGTGTGTGACCCTTTGGGTTCATCCCAACCTAGCAGTGGACAGGGACATCTCTATGTCTCCTAAAATAGAAAGTTTCTATTTTTAGGTTCAATTGGAATAATTCCAATTATGCCCTCATTGATAACACTTTATCAATAGGCCTACACTGGTCATGAGTGACATCTAGCAACATATCATGACATACCCTAGGTGTGGGTGAATAGCGGGACCATATGAACCCTTCATGTTACTTAATCCTTCATCCCCTAATGTCACTGTTAAGATATTCAGGCATGGTTATTAAGTCAAACCATATCTTAACAACTTGTTAAATGTTCCACAAAATATAATTCTCAATAAGATAAACTCATGAAACACTTTTCACAGTTTACCTATCACCATGGCCATGGATTTCACACTGAGAATTATCTTTGTGAACGAACCTTGACATTCTCTCTCATCAAAGATGAAAGTGATGATTCCTTCTTGCGCACTCATTTACCTTCATACATAACCCTACTAGAGCCAATGAGTACCGATTATACCCTTGTGGTTAAGGATGTACGAGATACTATCAAACTCAAGTGACCTATGCATAAGATAACTATGGTGCCTCAGGTCTAAGGATTACCAAATCAATGATCGTAACAAAAGAATATTCTTTTGACTAATCTCCATAAGAACATTCTTGCAGATCATGTTCAGTGTACATATTCTCTAATATGCACCCACAGATTAACTATAGTGTCACTACACCGATAGGAAAGACTACCTATCCTCCCATTGGAGCCAGTTTAAATCTGTGCTACTCTTAATGGTTTATTAAATATCCACTTTAATAAACCTATGAGTAGGAACTCGTTTAGAATAAATGTGTACTAGAAATATGAGTCTCCATATCTCAACAATTTTGAGATACATATTTCTTCTATCATTTATTCATGGACCTTATCATATATATTTAAATACATACGATAAGTTGTACCTTCAAATACATATAATATGAAATTGATATGCCCTTTAGGATTGGTTTTAGGGCATACCTCTAACACCTTTGACACCATAAGAATGGCAAGTGGGTATCTCCTTGATTGGCTTTGGATTGAAGTGAGGCCTCTTTGGATTGGAGTGAGGCATAGTCTCATTCTCTAGAGATGACTTGGATGAGGGAACAAACTTAGTTCCCGATGTTGATGGGATACTAGGACTTCCTATAAAACCTAGTCCAGTCTTGTCACTAAAGGACTTCCCAATGCTAAGTATGTGGTCCAATTTCTTACTCCCATTGGAGAGTTTTGACAATGTCACCTTAGTCATGGCCAAATCATCTTCTAGACTCCTTACTTTGAGACTTAGACACTTTTTACTCTCAACTTCATCCTTGAGTCTTGATTCAAGACTCTTGATTTCTTTTTGGTACTCATGCATTTTCAACAAAAAGGAGTCATTATCATTTTTCAAATTGATAATTTTATCATTCAAAGCAAAATTTTCATTTTTCACTTCTTGTAAATGAATAACATGATTACTCAATTCTCCCTTGAAAATATCCAATTCTTTCTCAATAGTTTTCACTTTAATGGCCAAAGACAAATTTCTCTTCTTGAGTTGATAAGCCTCTTCATAGAGCTCATCATAAGCTTTTTGAAGATCACTTTCCTCTTCCTCAAGAGTTTTTGTTTCAACACCAGACTTTCCTAAAAGCATTTCAATATCATCAACAACTTTCTTGTTGGAAGACTCTTCATGAGTTTCCAAAGTCACAACAAAGGCTGTGAAATTCTCTACATCATCATCAAAATCACATCCGTGAGAGGTATTATTCTCCTCATCACTGTCACTCAAGGTGGAATTTTGAGCTTTATGTTGATTCTTTTTCTTTTCAGGGCAATCTGCAATTCTATGACCAAGTTTGTGACAATTAAAACACTCATTCCCGGTTTTAGAATTCCGATTATCAACCTTTAGTGATGATGAACCTTGCCCTTTGTCACCATACTTGTTTTGATTTGAAAAGCCATTTTTAACTTTAAGATATTTCTTGTATTGTTTGACAAATAGAGCAAGTTCATCCTCATTCACTTCAAAATTACTTTCATGTGACTTCAACTCATCCCTTTTTGAAGAAAAGGCAATATTTTTGTTTTTGCTCTTTGGCTCTCTTAAATTCATTTCAAATGTTTGAATTGAACCAACCAACTCATCCACTCGAATTGAACCTAAATCTTTGCTTTCTTCAATAACTGTGATTTTTGGTTGAAAATGATCCGGGAGAAACCTTAAAATCTTTTTCACAACTTGAATATCGGGAATTTTCTCACCAAGATTGAATGATGAATTGACAATATCACTTAACTTGGCATAGAATTCAGAAAATGTCTCATTATCTTCCATTTTAATTCTCTCAAATTGAGAAGTGAGCATTTGAAGTTTGGAATTTTTTACTAAAGTTGTGCCCTCATAGGTTACTTTTAAAATATCCCAAGCTTCCTTAGAAGTCTCACAAGTCATGATTCTACAGTATTCACTAGCAATTAAAGCATTGCAAATAGCATTTAAACCACGACTATTCCAGGCAGCTCTATCTAATTCTTCATTGTCCCATTTATCTACTGGTTTAGGTAAGGTCTCATTCTCAACCTTCAAGGTAGGAGGTTTCCAACCTTGTTCAACAGTATTCCAAACTCTCTCATCAATGGATTTCAAGAAAATCCTCATTCTAGCCTTCCAATAGGCGTAATTTGAGCCATCAAACAATGGTGGTCTTGTGACTGAATTTCCTTCTTCCATGGGAAGAGAGAAATTAAGATCTAAGGACAATATCACCTAGGTGTTAGCCTATTTCAGTGATTCTAGCTTTGATACCAATTGAAAAAAAAAC
The DNA here is from genome assembly GCA_017140935.1 of Hamamelis virginiana. Taxonomy (NCBI): domain Eukaryota; kingdom Viridiplantae; phylum Streptophyta; class Magnoliopsida; order Saxifragales; family Hamamelidaceae; genus Hamamelis; species Hamamelis virginiana. The sequence continues at coordinate 3,632 of JAESVK010063642.1, forward strand.
AAGTCCCTTTAGATCTAAAATACAAACAAATTTCTTCACAAGAAATCACACACCCATGACCATTACACACAAGTAACAACTAAAATCAGTGGTTTAGTAATAAACTCAAACACTTCATGTGCAATATAAACATATAACATTAAGACTATCAAGAGGGATCCATGAACAAGGCAGAAATCATTCCATCCTTCTTGATAGCCTACTCAAGCAATAATCAACATAATAAAATCCATTCAACACACAGATTTTACGTGGAAACCCTTTCGGGAGAAAACCACGGGAGAAACACAGCAATCCACTATGAAAAAGAGTTAGAGATTATACCATACACAAGTTCTCACCAATCCCAGGCCTAGTGTACTAAGATCCCTCTCAACTCAAACTCCATGAGTCCTCTTTGACCATAGCTTGCTCAGCAACCAAATCCTTTGGCCTCACTCTTGATGCACCCATCCAAGAGCCATGAGAAATCTCCTATCTCCATAGAAACTTCTCACCACAGTAGTTGAAATATGATTTCCAAGGTTTCTACCACATCCTAAGAAGGATAAACATAAATCTATATGATGTTCATGAAGGAACACACAAGGGCTCTCACAACAAGGGAGACACAAAAAGCTCACAAGAGCAACTCTAGGGTTAGAGAGAAGGATGAGGTCATCTGGAGGCTGGCTCTCTACCCTAATACTCAGAAGAGATCGTATTTAAAGAGGGGAAAATGACCTAGGGTGTTTACCATAGGTAAGAGCAGTAAAAAAGCAGTGAAAAATCAATTTTCCCGAACTTGGATCGATCCAGAAGGGACTTGGATCGATCCAGCTATGAATGAGATTCTGTAAGATGAATTTTCACGAAATTGGATCGATCCAGCACTGTTTGGATCGATCCAACTTTTTCAAAATTGAATTTGACCATAAGAAAGCCATATTCAGAAACTAGACTTCCCAAGCTTTCCGTGGATGGGTAGATCATCGAAAATGGAGTCCGGATGAGGGAGATATGACCATTTAAAGTTGGAAGTTTTCGTAAGTAAAAACTGCACAACTTCAAAAGTTTCCAAATGACTTCTAACACTTTTATATCAACTTTGGCACATTAAATTCACCTCAAACCATTCTCCTAGCATGCAATTCACCTTAAACCAAGTTCCTAGCATGCATGGCCCTTTCACTTGATCTCCAAGAGCTTTAGAATGGATTTATACCAATATTGAATGAACATGACTCTTTAACCATGAGTAAGCTTGACATTAAAAGCTATATGGATGTGCAAGACCATCTAACCACCTAAACATGATTAACTAGGTCACTAAGTCACTTACCATCCTAGTCCATGGTGAGTTAGAGACTTTTTCCACATCTTCGCTTGAGATCATTAGTACACACTCTAAAGAAGGTACAACCCAAACCAAGTTTTGAAACGAAACATGCCAACACTCAAACTCAAAACCTAACAATCTCCCCCTTTGGCAGTTTCGTGACAAAACTAACAATATAAAAACAAGAAAGACGAAAATGAACCAAAGAAACCCTGAAGCATGATTCACTCCCCCTCACTTGTACAATAAAAGAAAATTACAAAAAAAAAATGACTTGACACAAGCTAATGAGTGCTTCAAATTTCTGAAATCTGTTGAACCTGCACATACTTCACAAAACACCTTATGCAGCATATTGAATAAGGAAATGACAACTCAAACAAACAACAGATGCATACAAGAAGTATCAAGTCAGAACAACAGTTCAACAACACTTAATGATAATGTTTCACAAAAAATTCTCCCCAAATTCACAATACTCCCCCTAAGCATATTCTCCCCCTAAGTCTAACAACCAATTCTCCCCCTTTTTGTCACAAACAGACAAAGGGAACAAACCACCAAGATGCACAAAGTACTCGAATCCAAAGAAAACCCAAGCACAACAAGCACAAATGACCCAAGGAAGAAACCATTTTGAGAAATCAAGCACAAATTTGCCAAGGGTTGAGGATGAATAGCTTCAAATTTGAAACCCTATCAGAGAGAATCACAAAGCAAGAGAAAATAAGAAACAAAATGAACCAAAATGACCGGAATTTTGCCCTAAAAACCCTAAAAATTGCACCCAAACTTCCACAAAAAGTATTTAACCTGTTTTTCTCAAAGGAAGTTTCATCAAATATCCCAAAATTTCAAACATGATGCTTGTAAATGATCCTTTTTGCAAACGATTCTTATGACAAGCTCAAGGAAAATGATATTTTGAATCAAAACAAAATGCAATGACAATCTCAAGAATTGTGATGATTTGAATTGCTCACATCCAAATGCATTTATCAAAATTCAAGTTTAAAAGACAAAGGAAATGAGTGTGAGACAAAATAAATGTTAAACAAGTTCATTAACTATGGTCACATACGTTACGATGAACACAAATCCACACTCAAAACCGGGTACTCAAGAGGAGCAAAAACAAATAGTTCCCAATAAGATTCAAAACTTTACTCCCCATTGACAACGAAATACTTACAAGTTAGGTAAAATCAATGAAATTATGATTTTATGAGAAAATTGTGAGAAAAATATCAAATATTGTACACTTTGCACCAAGATATTGAGATATATAAAGCAATTGAATGTTCCTAAGTGTGTGTGTGAGGTAAAATCATCTAGCCAAGAAAAACCCTTTTCTCCAAAAGAAATCATAACAAAATTATAAGACTTTGAGTCAAGAACCATGTACTCATGAGAATTCAATCCAATTAGAGCCCGATAAGACATAGTCTTTTTACCTCATAAAGAAAGAAAGAGAAGATGAAGAGACAAGAAATGGTAAGATACTCATCGATAGCCGACAATATTCATCTTGTCCTTTTTCTTTTCCTTGAATACATACTTTTTATGAGATCTTGATATGTTTTCATGAGATTCACATCATATTTTTATTGATCTCTTGTCTTTTTACTTCACAATAAAGTCCATTTTGCCTATTGATGAGCAATGAAATGATAAAGGGGCATACTTTCTCCCTTTGAGATGAATTATGAATATTTCATGATTATCAAGATAAACACAAGAATTTATTGGGCACAACAACTCCCAATGAAGAGGACGGCATCTAATCAAGGGACTATTCTCACTTTCAAATCTCATGACCCAAGAACTATACTTTCAAAATGATTTAATGAGAAAAATTTCTTTAACAAATATATTCTTACCATGTGTAAGGCAAATTCAAAACAAGCTTTATATATGAAAATATTGAAATGCAATATGAACAAGACAAGATTTTTCATGAACACACAATTATCACATAAAATTCATCTTTAAGAGTTCTACTTCTATTCAAGAGAACACACAATCATCCACATTTTTTAAATTTTGAGAGCATGAAGATACATTCAAAAGACACTTTTGCAACCATAGTTTCAAAACTTAATGTTCACATATTTTGAATGATTAAGTGCAATAATAAAGAAGTGAGCAAGACACACAATTCTAAGAATGATATGCATATTGCTCAAATTTTAGAAAGAGGTCAAAAGAATCAAATGCAAGCATTGTATGTAAGAACTCATGACAATGATGAACATTGATTGCTCGCAATCATATGCTCTAATTTCATAGTCGTTAGACCCAAATGCACGCTAATGATGGTGTAAATCGCTAGGTTTTGTTAAGATATTCATTTATGTTGTTTTCGTGCGTAATGTAGGTTTTTGGTATTTTTGAAGCCCAAATTCGCTTTCCGATGAAGCGCGACTCGCAGTCGAAGGTTGGGACAGCGTCGAGGAGGCATTGAGCACCAAGCTGGGCATTTTTGGAGAATTTTTGGGTCATCTATCGATAGATGCATTGGCCTATCGATAGATGCCAGTCTCTGCATCTCAATAAAAAGCTTCTCGAGGATCATCTATCGATAGGTGGATCGCGCTATCGATAGATGCCGGCTTCTGTTTCGCAATTTGGAAATTGATTTCTTGAGCTATCGATAGGCAAAGGAGAGGTATCGATATATGCCAGCCTCTGGACCTTCAATTTTGGAATTTGATTTGTGAGCTATCGATAGGCGTGGCTATGTATCGATAGATACCAGCTTCTGACTTCCCATTCTCGGCCTCATTTCCAGCATCTATCGATAGCGGTTCTTGCATCTATCGATAGATGCCCTTCCAGTTCCAAGGCGATTCCTGTTTCCGCATTCTCTATCGATAGCTGTTCATACACCTATCGATAGAGATTCTTCGAGTTTGTTCATCCGAAGCTGACCTTTGCAGCATCTATCGATAGGTGCCTTGCACGCTATCGATAGATGGCTGCCTGCTCCGTTTTTTATGCTAAGTATTGTTGTAATAATTTGGAATTTGAGGGATACAATGGTCTTTTTGCTCCTTGACTTTTATGGAGTATAAATGCTACTTTAAGAGGAGAGAGAGGAGCTTGTCTTTTGTCTTGTTGCTCATAAAGTGAGCTTTTGGTTTTTAGTGCTTTTCTTGGCACTTTCTAGGTAGCCAATCAACCACCCATCCTACTCCAAATAGGCCCAAGTTTGACTATGATGATGAAGAGCATCTACGGATCGCCGATCTACGTTATGGCCGGCTAGGTCACTCGGTGATGGGGTGAGGCAAGGATTTTTGGGTGAGGTTTTTAGTCACCATTTTGTAATTAATGTTATTTAACTTTGGGATAGACTTGTATTTGAGAGCCTAGTGCTTTAAACCGTTTTTATATCAATATGTTTTAGTTTTCTGTGATTACTATTTCATACAAATACAAGTGATGCTTACTTTAATGAATGATTGAGTTAATGGTGGTTTGATCATTAGCATAGGTTAAGCATTATCGTTCGATTCTGATAGTTTATGGCTTTTGATTAATCGTTATACACTTAATCATTCATATCATTTTGGTTAACTTATTCTTGTAGTCTAGGTTACCATTATCCCATGTTAAATAGCATTTCACATTACAATCGGTGATTATTGACTTGCCCTAATCCGAACCAACCCCCATTACCTTTCTCCACTTTATCTTATTTTAATTTAATCTAGCGCGTTTTCAATTTCGTATTAGGACTTTAATCAACAACCAATCAATCACCTTTGAATCGCAATCACTAGCGTAGCTTCTTATTTACTTAAAACTTAATTCAACCATATTCTCTGTGGACGACCCGCACTCACTCTAACTTGCGACTTGAGGTTAAATTTCCGTTGAGTGTGGTCCTATAAATACTTTTAAATCTTGGCGCATGGTGGGGAATTAACCTCCCTCACCGTGGTGCGACCAAACATCTAGGACCAACTAAACTTAGTTTATCGTCATTTCGGACACAAGATAGTTTATAGTTATCTCGGACTCAAGATAGTTTATAGTCATTTCGGACTTAAGAACTCGCATCCACTAGAGGGAGTGAGGGGAACCCTTTCCTAGAGAAGGATTGAGGTTGAAGAACTTCAAATCCTCTTTTCTAATCCAAACAATCCTAATGATGGATGGCTTTGAAGCTTCATTGATTGTAGGAATTGACTTCTTCTTTCCACTAGAAGTCAAGTCAACTCGTGTCCTATGGGTCCTAGACACTCTTGGAAAATTTCTGTAGTCTCTCCTAAAACAAGTAGAAGGAGTGTCTCTATTCCAAGCAAACGAAGATTGCTTCAAATGGAAGCAATGAGGTCTTATGTGACATTTCCTACCACAATGGTGGCAAATGGGAACAAAACTAGAAGAAGTGTGATGTGTAACATGAGATTCACTTCTAGATGAAACTCTAGAGGTCTTCTTGAGACTAGGACAATGAGGCCTAATGTGACCTTTTGAAAGAGTATGCACAGGGAGGATTCGCAGCGGAAGACAAACTATAAAAATTTTATAAACAAGAATCCCACCATACATATTCATACAGGAAATCGAAACAAGCATCGGATCATGAATAATACAAGTACAAGAATTAAACAACTTTAAAACATTGACTTACTTGATGATTGCCTTTGTTGAAACCTCGATCGCATCCTAGCTTCAAAGTGTATGAAGCCTCCAAGGTATCCACACGAACACAAGACTCTTCAAGCTTCCCGCACTTGTTCAACACTTGAATCAATGCAAGATGGAGAGGGAGAGAGCTAGAGAAATTCGGCCAAGAGAGAGAGGAGCCACTAGGGCCGGCCTCCTCTAGGGAATAAAACAAAAGCTCTCTTTTAATTAGGGTTTGAGTGGACTAGTGCTAGCATGCACCCTCACCTTGTATTTATAGGCAAATACTAGGGTTTCTAATTTTTGCAACTTAGTCCTCCTTAATTAACTTTTAATTAAAGAGCCCAAGTAAGTTACATATAATTAGAAACTAACCCCTCTCCTAACTTAAAGAACTCACTTGTGTCCTTATGTGTGTGACCCTTTGGGTTCATCCCAACCTAGCAGTGGACAGGGACATCTCTATGTCTCCTAAAATAGAAAGTTTCTATTTTTAGGTTCAATTGGAATAATTCCAATTATGCCCTCATTGATAACACTTTATCAATAGGCCTACACTGGTCATGAGTGACATCTAGCAACATATCATGAC
>JAESVK010063660.1:0-10949 GCA_017140935.1 Hamamelis virginiana
TTTATCCATGACAAGCTCTAAGGGTTCACGGGATGGAAAAAGTAAATAAAAGCAGTAATTAAATGACTGAAGAAATAAAGAAAAATGGCAGAAATAAATAAAGAAAATGGCGGAAATAAATAAAGAAAAAGGGCTGAAATAAATAAAGAAAAGTGCTTAAGTAAATAAAGAAAATGACAGAAAAAGTAAAGAACAATTCTCAAGTGAGAACTGAGCCATGCATAAAAAGGGAAAATAGCAGAAAAGTAAATTACTGAAAGTAAAGACTTAATAGTAAAGAACAATTCTCAAGTGAGAATTGAGCCAGGCATTGAAAGAAAAATTGCAGAAATCGGAAATTGCTGAAAACATAAACTGCCGAATAAAATGCGAAAATAAACTGTAACTTGAAGTTTAATTAAAATAGCAGAGTAATGATTCAGAGCAAAAAGTCATGAACCCTCTTTAAGTCGCATATACACTTCTATTTATAGAAGGAAAGTGAAAATGACAAAACTGCCCTTGAAAATATCTAAAATATCAATTAAGCTCGCAGCCGCCTCATGACTATCGATAGCGAAGGTGCGCTATCGATAGAGGCGCTATCGATAGCGCATCCTGGCTATCGATAGACACGTGGCAATTTTGACTTCTCTTGCAGAAATTCTCTGTATGCTCCATCGTACTTCAATGGCACTAGCTGGTCTTTCCGAATGCTCATTTAATGCCCGACGATCATCACGGCTTCCTAGGCGATGCTGTCACAACGTACAATCTGCACAGATTTCTTAATACAGAGAAATTAACCCAATTGCACAGATCTTTATGTAAAATGACTTTTATTATATAATTATTTATGTAAGAGAACACAGGAATACCATAGTTGAAGGTATGATTGAGGTTCAATCACACTCCCCAACTTAGGTTTTGCTAGTCTCTTAGCAAATAGCTATACTAAACATGAAGTAGATTTAAAACTAAAATTTTGAAAAAGTCACTTTCGCAGGGAAACGCGATTGCATTTGGCATATGCAACAAGCCTTTTAAACCACTAAGTTACCTTTAGTGGACGAGTGTAGTCTCGTGAGGGTTTGCAGAAATGATACCCACAAACATGAATAAATACAATAATTAATTCGAAAAAGAATTTTAAAAATATACTATGTACACAGTAAGAGTTCAATCCACAGATATATCAATATTCATAATTGAAAATTTAAGATACAAGAAATGCTATTTTTAACAGGAAATTAGCAAGTGTTCAATGTGTAGTGAGGTTGAACTTGATAAAATCAAAATACTGTAATAAGAGTACGAGAATTAACCCTTAATAAGATTCAACTTCAAATCCTCACTGATGGTCACTCGCAAAAGATGTTCACTCTGAAAAGGTTAGTAACCCAGAGTTTCCCAAATGGAAATATACAAGTATAAAACTTATACATTAAGCTCTAAATAATGACCAAAGAGAGATGAAATAACGATTTTATATAAGCAGATATGCAGTTCATACATAAATAAAACTTAAATAAATAAGTAATCACAAGAGAATAATGCACAATATTTTAAAATCAAAAAGGTCTTTATAGGCTTGTAATGTTTTAGGTTGTAACAAAAGAAAGTTTGAAGACTGCAAAATTAGGATGGTTGTAATATGTTTAAGGTCACTACCCTAACCATCCTAAATACCTAAACTAACCCTGACACACACTAAAATTTTTCTAACCAAAAAGAAACAAATACTTCCAAAAAGAACAACTGCAACTCTGGGCTAAGTCATCATCACTGATCATCCCCAGGTGGGATGTCGAATCTAGGATCGGGCTGCGGCTCATAGAATAATGCTCGGTCGGCCTCAGAAATCGGCTCGCCGTCCATACGTCGCCACATGACCCTAAGCTGAGCAGAGTGTCTCTCCATCAGAGCAGACTGTCTGTCGAGCTGTGCTGTCTGCCTATCAAGCTGAGCTGACTGCCTCTGCTGGATGTGCATCATAGATCTCAGTCCCTCCAGGACCTGATGAAACAAACCCTGGGAGCTGGCAGATGGCATGTCTGGCATAGGAGGAGCAGCTGGAGCTGGAGCTGGTGTAAGAGCAGGCTCTGATGGACCGGCGGTCTCAGCACGTGGCCTCTTCGGCCTAGCTGCTATACTCCGAGCCAGAGTAGTAGGGGTAATAGGACCCTCGCCCCATCGCAGTGGCTCATCAGAGACAACACCCGCACCCAATGCAAAAGCTGTAATCATCTGGGGGTACGGCATGTTGCTCCGTGGCTGTGTGGCAATGAATGTGCGAATCTCGCTGAAGATCAACGCTGCGATGTCAATGGGGTGGTCGCTCAAGAACTCCAACAGCAGCCGCACAGACTCCACTGGGATCTGCGAATCAGTGCCTCTCGCTCGTAGGTTGCAGTAGAGCAGCTTATTCATAGCTGCGTATGATGGATGCATGTTCCCGGTCGTGAAGTACATACCGTCGAATAAGTCCCGGTCCACGCATACCACATCAGCACACTGACTCTCTGTCAGCTCCAGGTAAGTGCTCTCTGCCTCAGAAGATGATGGACGCTCGCACCCCAGATAGGTAGCGATGTCGTCCGGAGTGAACTGAACCAAACGGCCTCCAACCTCGGCCTGCAGTGTCTGAGTCTGGTCCTCGGCCATGTGTGCTGTCGTGTAGAACTGACGTACGACGCTGGCCATATATCCTCCACCCTTCCTCAGCCAGGTGCTGAGGTGTCTGTCCTGCAAGGTCTCTACGAGCAAGCCCTCGTATCTGAAGGCCTTCGGATCAACATATCTCGACGTTGAAGTTCCTCGCCGATAGGATCACTGGCCATGGTCTCGCAGCTCGCCGGGTCGGTACTCTCCTCGACCCGGTCTCAGTCTCTGCGTAGCTCTCGAACTCGCGAGGCATGCGCGGCTCGCCAGTCTCGCCGATATCCGGCTGCTCAAAAATGTACTCCTCCTCCACAAACTGTGAACCAGACGGAGGTACACTAACTCGCGGCTGGGCAGACGACTGACCTCTACCAGAAGGTCTCTGAACTGGTGCTGGCTGCCACTCTGACTCCGAACTATCAAAAGAGTCTGGCACTGTACGCTGGGCCTTGCCCCGCCCAGTATCTGTAAACCTCCTCCGTCTCGGCTGTGCCGGCTCCTGAAAAGCTACGCCCTTCCTGCCAGCGGTCTTTTGGCGTACCATAGCTCTGTATAATTTTTTTACACACACACGGCAGTAGATAAGACCATAGTCAGCAGTAGAATAATTTCAGAGATACTCGTATAATATATATATATATATATATATATATATATATATATTCAATAAAAAATCAAACACACAACACAGCCAGTTGTTAACCCACACGATATTTTAATGTCCCATCACAATTTTCAGGACTGGCCTATTATCCAGGCTATATTTAATAACTCCTCCAATCACATGCACCGATGCATGCATGCCCATGCATGCCCATGTATAGCCTAACATCCAGGCATTATCACAACTCCACAAATTCACAACTCCTCAAATTCACAACTCCTCAACCCATTGCAGTGTACAAGCATACAAGGACTAGTGTATCTACCATATGACAAAACTCTAATCCAAAATTAATATTATCAAAATTTACATGCAAAAAACCTACGTACACTAATTTATGCTATGACACAAAACTAAGCCATTTTAAGAAAAATTCAAAATTTTAGAATGTGAACAGGTACTCACGAAGTGTGGAAGATGAAGAACTCGCTGAATGGCCTACTATCCTCGCCGGAATGTGATGCAAGTAAAAATATGGTGGCCAAATGAAACGCCGTAAATGCAGTTTCTGATCGGTCAGAAATGCTCAAAATGGCGCGAGGATCGCAATGAAATCAATCTTGCGCGAAATGGAGGGCTGGGGTGGTCGGAAACTGAGCTTGAAGGTGGATGGTCACGGTGGCTATGGCGGTTTCAGGCGAAAAAGTGGTGAAATGTGAAAGGTTTCGCGCGGGAAAAGAACTTAAAAGGCAATCTCCGTGATCTCTATCGATAGCGCACTGGCGCTATCGATAGCCAGTGTATTCTGTCCGCAATGCTTTTTATTTTTTTGAAACTGAATGCCTCTATCGATAGCGCATAGCGGCTATCGATAGATATGGTCAAACTTTGACTTTTTCAAAAAATAGGCTTATTTTGACTAAATTTCACACTACTTAACACTAAATACCAACAAAATGTATAAGAGACACCTCAATACCCATGGTTGCTAAGTTATCGAAAAAATTGGCAACTTTTAGGCTCAAAAATGGGTACTACGGGGGTCCTAAACTCTAACAAAAATTAACACGGCACAAGACTCGAAAAAAATGGCCTTAAATCATTTTTCAAAAATGTGCGCAATATTCTCAACTGATTACGAGGTATTTGCATTCTACATACGCATAAATTAAACATTTATGCATAATATAACAGGAAAGCAATAACCAATGAATAGATTGATAGGATGAATAATTGAGTCCCCAAAAAATGATCGAATGGTTCAAAATTTGCTTTAATTGTCGCAAGTCTCCTCTTTATTCAGGTTTTATCAAATATTCGAATTGCCGAGTATAAAGATTTAAACCAAGTTTGTGCACGTGCAAGATTGAATACAAGCTAATCACAGTAAAGTTACAATTAATGTATCGAAAATAGACAAATAGAAATGATATAAATGAAAGAATAAACTCACATTGTAACACATGTTTATTTATCAAATTCTATACAAATAATCTTTATATAAATCACACTGGGTTAACATGTACACCAGAATGATAAATAATAATAATAATTTATTATGTATATACAAATTAAATGAACCAATAAATAAATTAATCATATACAAATGCATATACACATTAAGAGAATATACAAACCCTCCCCAACTAGAAGTAAACATTGTCCTCAATGTTTGAAAGAATGTGACGACTAGACGAGTGTGTATGAACAAGGGGAATGGGTGGGTGGGACTAAGTTTAACGTCTTTAGCTAGACGTGAAATTCCTCATTAGTCAAACTGGTAGGTTGGGTCTTCCAAACTGACAGACTCAATTACCAAACCATCCTGAATGCCCTCACTATCGGTAATACCCTCAATAAAAGGCTTAAGCCTTTGTCCATTCACAAAGAAGGACAAACCAGTTCGAGGATTTTGAATTTCAACAGCACCGTGAGGAGTAACCTTAGTTACTACAAAAGGTCCATCCCAGCGAGATCGAAGCTTACCAGGAAATAGCCTTAATTTAGAGTTAAACAGCCACACCTTCTGATTTGGTTCAAAAGATTTCCTATTGATGTGTCTGTCATGAAACTCTTTCATTTTGGCTTTAGCAAATTTGGAATTCTCGTAAGCCTCATTCCTAATCTCTTCGAGCTCATTTAACTGAAGCTTGCGGTGAGAACCCGCTTCTTTCATTTCAAGGTTAAATTTCCTAATGGCCCAAAGTGCTTTGTGTTCTAACTCTACTGGGAGGTGACATGGTTTGCCATAGACTAAACGGTACGAAGACATACCAATAGGGGTTTTAAATGCAGTCCTATAGGCCCATAATGCATCAGTTAAGCGCAATGACCAATCCTTACGATCAGGCCTGACAGTTTTTTCTAGGATATGCTTAATTTGCCTATTTGAAACCTCCACTTGCCCGCTAGTCTGAGGATGGTATGGGGTTGCAACCTTGTGAGTAATAGAATATTTAGCTACGAGAGTTGCAAAGGGTCGATTATTAAAATGTGACCCTCCATCACTGATGATGGCCCTTGGAAACCCAAACCTAGAGAAAATGTTCTCTTGGAGGAAATTCAACACCACCTTGTGGTCATTGGTCCTAGTGGCTATGGCTTCTACCCATTTAGATACGTAATCTACAGCCACTAGGATGTATTCAAACCCATGCGAAATAGGAAAAGGTCCCATGAAGTCAATGCCCCAAACATCGAAAATTTTGACGATCAAAATAGGGTTAAGAGGCATCATATCCCTTCTAGACATAGAACCCATTCTTTGGCAATTTTGGCAGGACTTACAGAAGTCCAATGCATCTTTGAATAGTGTGGGCCAGTAGAACCCACACTGCAAGACTTTAGCGGCAGTCTTTTTCCCACTAAAGTGTCCTCCACATGCTAGAGTGTGGCAGAACTTTAAAACGTCTTGCATTTCACCCTCTGGAATACACCTACGTATAACCTGGTCAGCACAGTACTTAAACAGGAGAGGATCTTCCCAATAATAAAACTTTATTTGCGAAAAGAACCGATCCTTTTCCTGTTTCGACCAAAGAGATGGTACAAGGCCTGTGGCATGATAATTCATTATATGAACATACCAGGGTAAGGTAGAATGAGTGACGGCAAAAAGCTGCTCATCAGGGAAAGAATCCCTAATAGGCATGGGGTCACTCTCTTCTTCAACTACTATTCTAGAGAGGTGGTCAGCAACGACATTCTCAGACCCTTTCTTATCCCTAATCTCAAAGTCAAATTCTTGTAATAAGAGAATCCATCTAATCAGCTTAGGCTTCGTCTCTTTTTTAGAGAGCAGGTACCGCAAGGCGGCATGATCTGAGTACACAATGGTCTTCGATCCCCAAAGATAGGATCGGAATTTATCTAATGCAAAAACTACTGCAAGCATTTCTTTCTCAGTCGTAGTGTAATTTAACTGAGCTTCATTCAAGGTTTTGCTTGCGTAGTATATAACACAAGGGGCCTTATCTACCCTCTGACCCAACACTGCCCCCACAGCATAATCGGAGGCATCACACATTAACTCGAAAGGAAGTGACTAATCGGGAGCTCGCATGATAGGTGCCGAGATCAACATTACACGCAACTTATTGAAGGACTCTAGACAGGCTTTATCAAAGTTAAACTTTACATCTTTAGCAAGCAGATTACACATTGGTTTTGCTATTTTACTAAAGTCTTTAATGAAACGCCTGTAAAATCCTGCATGTCCAAGGAATGACCGAATTTGCCTAACAGTAGTAGGAGGAGGTAACTTCGCAATTAAGTCGACCTTAGCTTTGTCAACCTCTATCCCCCTACTAAAAACGATATGCCCAAGCACGATGCCCTCACGAACCATGAAATGGCTCTTCTCCCAACTAAGAACAAGGTTTGTCTCACAACATCTCTTAAGCACTTTCGAGAGATTAGAGAGGCATTCATCAAAAAAGGACCGAAAACAGAAAAGTCATCCATAAACACTTCCAAATACTCTCCTATCATATCAGAAAAGATAGAAGTCATACATCTTTGGAACTTGCTCGGGGCATTGCATAGGCCAAAAGACATACGCCTAAATGCAAAAGTCCCGAATGGACAGGTAAATGTTGTTTTCTCCTGATCCTCGGGGTAAACCGCTATTTGGTTATACCCTGAATAGCCATCGAGGAAGTAATAGAAACTCTGCCCAGATAATCTCTCAAGAATTTGGTCAATATAAGGCAGAGGGAAGTGGTCTTTCCTAGTCTTGGAATTTAACTTTCTATAGTCTATACAGACTCTCCAACCAGTGGTAGCTCTTGTAGGGACTAGAATACCCTCCTCGTTTGCTATCACTGTAATTCCAGACTTCTTAGGAACCAATTGAGTAGGGGATACCCACTCACTATCAGAAATTGGGTAAATGATACCCGCATCCAACAATTTTAACACTTCCTTTTTAACTACCTCTTTCATGTTGGGGTTCAATTTACGTTGGGCATCTCTAGAAGGATTAACACCTTCCTCTAGGTGAATACGGTGCTGGCAGATTGACGGGTCTATACCCTTTAAATCAGCGACCGACCATCCTATGGCTACTTTGTACTCCTTCAAAACAGATAACAACTTACCTTCCTGTTCTAAATTTAATGAAGATGAAATTATAACAGGCAAGGTGTCATTATTACCCAAAAATGCATACTTGAGATTAGCCGGCAGAGGCTTTAACTCAAGTTGCGGCGGAGACTCAAAAGACGTAGGAGAAGGGACACTGGCAATAGACGGAAGTGGCTCAACCCTAGGTCTCCATGGCAATTTTTCTACAGAGGAGGTAGAATCTAAGACAAGATTCACCTCCATGAACGAGTGCTCCAGGTCATGGTCCTCGAACCCAAAGTAATTAAGACATGTTTCTAGCGGGTCCTTGGACAGAAGATAAGGTGTAGCTTCCTCTACCACTTTATCTATGATGTCTACAAAAGAACAATCCTCAAAGTTATGAGGTTGATTAGCTGCACTATAAACCTGCAGCCTGGTTTTCATGTTACCAAAAGACACCTTCATTATGCCAGTCCTACAATGAAGGACTGCATTAGCAGTTGCCAGAAGAGGTCGTCCTATTATAACCGGGATTTGAGGCCTAGTAATATCAACAGGCTCCATATCAAGGACGATAAAATCTGCAGGAAAGACAAACGAATCTATCTTTACCAAAACATCCTGCAGTATCCCTCTAGGTACCTTAGTGGACCTATCTGCAAATTGAAGAATAGTAGGTGTGGTTTGGAGTGTCCCAAGCTCCATTTTGGCGTAAATTGAATATGGAAGAATATTCACACTTGCGCCAAAATCGACTAACGCTCTATCAATGAAATGACTTCCTAAGAAGCAAGGTATAGTTGGCGTTCCAGGATCTTTTCTTTTAATTGGGGCTTGGAATTGACACACAGCACTTGCTATGTCAACAGGAGCTATGGTTTTAGACAAGTGCACGCGCTCCTTGCGTTGCTGTGTGCACATTTCCTTCAAAAATTTGGCATATGAAGGAATCTGTTTAATGGCATCTAGCAGAGGTAAATTAATATGGACACTTTTAAACACCTCTAACATATCCGACATGCTAGCCCCTTTCTTCGCTCTCCTCTCAGGCGCAATTAGCGCAGATGGGAATGGGGCTTTCGGCACATACGATGCCAATGGATCGTCTAAAGCTGCGGGAAAGTTATCCCTCGAAGCTTTTGACTCTTTCTCTATTGCAGGTTCTTTCTCTTTTTCCCTTTCTTTTTCTCTCTCTATCTCTCTCTCTTTCTCCCCCACTCTATTATCTACCACTTTCCCACTACGCAAGACTGTAACAGCCTTAACTTCCTCATTACATTGTGGGTTCTGAGAAGTAGAACTCTCAGCTACAAAAGCTCCCTTGGGATTGGCAACAGCCTGACTCGGGAATTTCCCTTCCTCTCTGCGACTAAATGAAGCCGCTAGTTGACCCATTTGGGTTTCTAATTTGGAAATAGATTGGGAATGGGAATGAGTGAGTTGTGCTGAAGCCTCTAGACTTTTCAGGGTAGCTAGGACTTGTTCCTCAAAACCAGGCGTTCTATGAGGTTGTGGTGGTGGTTGAGTCACAGCTTGACTCTGATACTGGGGTGCAGGTGCTTGAGGAGCACCATAACTGGGATACTGGGGTTGCATCAGTGGTGGTCTATAGGGTTGATTGATAGCAGGGTTACTGCTATATGTGGGTCTTGCAGGCTGACTAGGATTGGATCCTCTAGGCTGACTAGACCACTGGAAATTGGGGTGAGTCTTCCACCTAGGATTGTAAGTATTGGAATATGGGTCATTCCTAGGTGGTGCATATCCTTGAGCAGCGTTAACCTGCTCTTGGACAAACTCAGGGTACTGGCTTGCCATAGGACAATATGGGGTCTCGTGAGCTGGGTCAGTGCAAATATTGCACACCAAGTTGACAGGTTTCACATGGGCTTTTGAAGATTGCCCTTGTGCCGCTATTAACTGGTCAAGCTTTTGAGACAGAGCCTCAACTTGTTTATTTGCCAAAACTTGGGTGTCCACATCATAAATACCGCCCTTTTTGGGAGGCGGTTTCTTCACTAACGCATCGTCACGGTTACCTAAAGACATTGAGGCCATGTGGAAAGAATCCTCACTCAATGCTTCAAATAACGCCCACATCTCATCCTCACCTTTACTTAAAATAGCTCCCCCACATGCAGATTTCACAGTCTGCGTGTCACCCTCAGTTAAACCTCTAACAAAAGACTCTATGATTTGCCACTTAGGTACATCATGATGGGGGCATAACCTAAGAAGTTCTTTCATTCTTTCCCAGGCTTCGTGAAAAGATTCCTGTTCATGTTGGACGAAGTTTGTTATACCTCGTCGCATTTGGTGAGTTTTACCGACAGAGTAAAATCTAGACAGGAATAACTTTTGGAGCTGTTCCCAAGTAGTGATAGGGACAGGGGTTTGGAGAGTACAAAGCCAGTGTTTGGCCTTATCTTTTAAGGAAAACGGGAATAAGAACAATTTGAGGGATTCTGGATGAAACCCCTGAATTCTAATAGTCGAACAAATCCCTAAGAATTCCTGCAAATGGTCGTATGGGTTCTCTCTATCTAACCCATAGAACGTAGGAAGCATCTGAATGGTAGCATGCTTAATCTCATAGATGAGATTCTCTATGTGCGGGATTTGGATACAGGAGGGTGGATTAAAACTATTGGGCATGAAGTGATCCCTAAGAGTTTTAAGATCTTGAGGCACTTGAATATTATCCGCAGGTAATATGGCAGTGTGTGCAGATGATTCAGCCATTTCTAAATGATGCAAAGGTACTGACTCGCTGGACTGACTTTGAGAAGCTTTAACAGCTCTCAGAGTTCTTTCGATTTCAGAGTCTAAAGGAATTACGTTTAATGACAACGACCTTCTACCCCGCATAAAAGAGGTCTCCACAGATAATCACGGAATTAAATAAACAAATTGTGAGCAGTTAATCTTTAGCTTTTGATTTGTTATTTTAAGCGCGCGGGAGTGAAGCTCCCAATTCCTGATTTCAGCCACCTGTAGTTAAAGGAAAAAGAATAATAAATAACAAATAATAATTATAATATATAGATATTAACAGTATAAAAGAATATATATATAGTAATATGAACAGTATTAATATTTACTACTTAAATTAAATCCAAATATTCTTTTTAAACAAACC
>JAESVK010063669.1:0-19418 GCA_017140935.1 Hamamelis virginiana
GAACTCCAAACCATGACAGATTCTGGAAATTCCTCACAAATGACTTTATTGGGCTTAACCTAGAGAGAACTAAGTTATGGAAACACTTCATTTCACTAGGTTTTTCAGTCTTCTTTCCAATGGCAGGGGTCTCGTAACTTGATTCCAACGTTTGGTATCAATTAGAGACCTTTTGGGATAGAGAGTCAGATTTTGCAGATTTGACTTTTAATCACAAAAATTCTAGTGTGGCTATCATAGGTCATTAAAAATCATGGGAACTCTTCCTAGACTTTGTTAAGACCTAATATTAATGAAGTCGATAGGTGGAAAGCTTCAAAAATCCCAGAAACCATTTTTCCTAGATTTTACAAAAGCTATGTAGTTGCTGTCCTGGAAAAACAGCAACCCAGAAATAACATTAAAACCATTTTAAAAATTATTTCTTCAATGTAAAATCATGCCAAAACGTTTTTAACATATTTATACATTATTAGGCAACATCCCTAAATGATTTTAACAAATTAAAACCATTGATTCATCACATGAATCATTCAATCTCTCAAGAACACCAAAAGTGTTTTTATAAAACAAATTTTATCAAACCTACTTTATTCTTCATTTTTAATTTTCAAAAACAATAAAATCATTTTGAAAACTTCATAAACCATTCATTAAACATATGAAGAACATTAGGATAATAAAACAATAATTGAAACAAGGCCATTAGGGTTCCAAACCCATGTGGCCGTGAATGTGAGAGAGAGAGAGAGTGAATTAGGGTTAGAGTTAGGGTTAGGGTTTTAACCTAACCTAATCCTAATTTAGGGTTTCCAAAACCACAAAATATGCTGCCTTAGACATTCCTAGATATCAATTAGTCAAAATAAGAAAGAATCAAAACCATTTTAGAAACTTTCCTAAACTTGATAAATTTCAAAATAGGAAACTTTGGGATTTCTATGTTTGACAATTATAGTTACTAATTTCAAAACAAGAAATTTCCAATTTGATTTAGGGTTACCTAAACCAATTTTGCAGCCACCATCATCAACCTAATTAGGGTTCTTGAAGAACCCTAAATGGCCATTGTTAAACCTTTTAACAAGCTTCATTAATATATCAATTTAAACAATTTTAAATCAAATAATTGCAATCATCAAGAATCAATCAAAACAACTTTTAACATAAATCAAGAACATGCAATTATCATTCTAGGGTTTCTAAAACCCATCAAGCCACGACCTAGAGGGTGATAAACCCTCATGGCCGAAATTCATAAGGGGTGTTATCCCCATGGCCGTGAAACCCTAAAACCCTCATAACAAGTTTTTTACAAAAATCAAACCAAAGCTTATAATTTTCAAAACAAGAACATGATCCAATCATGTTTAGGGTTTTCAAAATTTCAAGATTCAATAATATTTATTGATTATAGGGTTACCATAACCCAAATCAAGAATAAAATAATTAAAGAACCAAGTTAGGGTTCAAGAACCCTAATTGCCGAATTGGATAGAGAGAGAAAAGAGAGAGAGAACATACCTTATGTGGGGTTTTGATCATGCTTCAAGCTGTGATCCATGATGGAGAACAAACCCCAACAATCAAAACTCAAAACCATTAATCCTTACTAGGTCCGAAAATGAGAGAGAGAGAATGAAATAACCCATAAACTTTTTAGGGTTTTTCATTAAAACCTAAACTCAAAACACCAAAGGGGTATAACCCTATATAACTACTTACTCTCTCTAGAATATCCTTTGGCTGTTTCAGCCTAGGGTTTGCAGGTGTTCCCTCCCCCTTCGGGGGGGGGGGGGAGGCTGTTCTTGGTAGGTTGATCTTGGATTGTGGTTGTTTGGGTGCTTTGCTCAAGTTCTCAGCTATGGTTCCTCTCAAGGGTTTGAGCTCTTGGAGCACCATCAGAGGGAGTCGTGCCTGTTTTTTTGCAGATTTAGGTCCGTTGGGCCATTGTGCGTGTAGCTCGCGTTTAGCTACAGTCTGCTGGTTTTAAAGAAGGTGGTTCTCTCCCATGGTTGGCCGTGCTTTTATCCTTGGGTTCCACTGCTGGTGTTCTTTGTTGGCATGCACCTGCTTCCTCCATTGCTCAAGTTCCTGTCAGTGGTTTTGCAAACATGGTTTTTCAAAACCTCGGTTCGTTCCTTGGTTTTTGGAGCTGGTTTTCATGGCTGGTTTGGTGTTTTGTGGTCTTCTTAAACCATGGTTTTACATGTTTTTACATGTTGGCATCACGGGTTTACATCACAGGTTTGCAGGGTTGCCTTTTGGTAGCCTGCATTTGTTCATGGTGCCGTGCTTTTTAAGGTTGGTTTTGAAGCTCGTCAGTTTGTGCTTGGCCAAATGCCTGTGGGTATGGTGTCTCCTTTTGTGGTGGTTTTTACATCACGAGTTTGCAGTGTTACTCTCTTTGGTAGCATGCATGTGTTTTTTATTCTTGTTCCTCGGGGTTCTTTTTCTTAAGTTTGGTTGGTTCTTTGAAGCTTCTTCTCCTCCTTCGTTCTGGTTAGTGGTTTTTCAAACCTCGACTCGTTCCATTGTTTTGTTTGGACTGGTTTCTTGGATGGTTTGATGGTTGTGGTTTTCTTAAACCACGGTTAGTCATGTTGACAGGCCTATTTGTCATAGTGTTCAAGGCTAGGGTAGCTGTTGTGCTTTGAGTGTTGCGGCTGGTGTTGACGTCGCGTATGTGGGTGGCCATGTTGAAGCTGCTTTTCATGATGGTTTACTGTTGCGTCTGACAGTGTAAGTGGCTTTTGATGGGTGATTATTTTCACTTCTTTAGTTTTAAGAGGGGCTGGTACAGTGATTTAGTCTCTTGCGGATTGAATTGGTTTGTAAATCGCGGGTCTCAAGTCTAGGAAACGCGGTTTGAATGCTTTTATTGCATTAATTGCTTGTGACACATCAATTCCACGTGGAGCTACATGTACTGATGTGTTTGAATCCTCAAGTGGTTTGGTGTAAGTGCTTTAAAGCATTAATTGCTTTTGTCATATTACTTGCATGTGGTTCTGCTTGTGAAGTGGGTGCTTTATTTTTTAAATCTTGTGGCGCATTCTCATGATGCATCCTTGTTTCTTTCTCGTGGTGGTGGGTCCCCTCCACGTGATGCATCTTTGGCTCCATGCTAGGTGGTTTTCCTCTTGGCCATGGATTACTTGATGCAGTTTTTTTCTTTTGCCTTGTTGCTCTAGGCGCTGGTTTATCACCTTGTACCCACTGTTTTTTGGCTCTCGGGTTTTGAGTTTTTTGCAGTAGCTTCAGTAGCTACAGTATTAATGGATTTGCTCACGAGGTTACATGCTATATGAAGGTTCTCTGGTTGCTTTCCACATGGGGCGCTGTTTTTTCCATGGAGTTGTGGGTCCTTTATTATTCTTTGCGAGTTATCTCTTTAACCAAATCATTGCTGAGAGGACCTTGGTTGGCTTTTTGTGTTGCTGTTTCACTTGTGCGAGGGTGATGTTCATGGTTTTTTCTCATGCACATATGGGGGGCGTGGTTTGGTCTTCAATGTTCTTTAACCATTACCTGCGCGTTAATGGAGATAGCTGTACACGTGGTCCGGTTCATGTTCCATTTGTTTCAGCGTTTGTAGGGTTGTTGAACCTGATGTGCTTGTGAGCCTTTGGCTTGGTGGGGCACGATTTTTGGAGCATGTTGCATCTCACGTGCTACTGGCTTGGCTTCTCATATCACGGTTTGCGTGATATTACAGTTAAGAACTTGGGTGTGCTCCTGGAAGCTCATTAGTCTTGATTTTGTATGGCTGAGATTTTTAAATTGCTATATTCTTTCTGTGCCATGTTCTTGGTTTTTTCATGGTCAACCTAGGTTTGTTCCTCTCTCTTGAGTGCTACTTTCGGTGAAGTGGTCCACATTTTAGCATGGTGGGCTGAGGTACTGAGGGTCCTCGGTGTTATGGGGTTGCATATCCCTTGGGTTTGGTCCTTGCTGGTTTTAGCCCGGTTATGGCGGCTTATTGAACTTTCCCCTGTACTGGCTTCTTATTTATGGATTATTTGGGGTGTTCTGAAGCTGTGAGTTAGATGCGAGTTTTTATCTTCAAACCTATTGCCGCATCAGTGTCCTGTTGTGTCTGTATTTGCTTATTTTAGTCCTACTAGAATGAGTTTATAGGACATGTTGAAAATTTCCTTTAATTATCCAAAAATTTTTTTTTAAAATTATCCAAAAAAAAAAAAAAAAAGAAAATTTCCTTTACTTTTCAAGGTAGGATGTTGACCTTTTGGTCTTGTTTTCTTTTCCCTATCCTCTTGGGTTGTAAGAGGTATCTTTAGTAGGTTAGGGAGGGTGGTTGGCCTTTTAGGCTTTGAAGCTTCGGCTTGTCGCCAGGATGGCTCTTGTGCTGTAATTCTTTTTTGGTATAAATATTTCTTAATTATCCAAAAAAAAGTATAACCCTATATGGCCGAACCTCAGTGTGCAGCCCCTCATATGTACGAAATCATCTAGTGCAGCCCCAACAAGCCGTGACCTTCTAGGGTTATACCAAAAACCCTAGTTGCCATAAAATAAAAGGATACAAAACATAACTAGGAGGAAAAACCTCCATGGCCGAATCCTATATGTGGGTTTCTCAAAACCATACAAAATTGATTTTAATTATTATAGCCATTGATTGCCATCATCACATACATGACCATGCTTGATTAGGCTCTGATACCACTGAAAGGTTATGTGAAAAACCACAGACATGGATTCGCAGCGGAAGAGGTAAAACAAAACTTTTTCGTTTTATAAAAACAATCCATGTTCACAAAACCTCCAAGAACGATTCAAGCATCGGGTCATGTATATAATCAAATACAAATAATCAATATAAATAAATCTTACTTGATTACGATCTTCGATGTAGCCTTCCTTCGAGTTTCAAACGGATGAAACCTCCAAAGCGTATCCACACGAGAGCAAAACTCCCTAAGCTTTTCTAATCTTCCACAACCCTTTGTAGCAAGCTAGAATGGAGAGGGAGAGGAGAGAATTCGGCTACTAGGGTTTGCTTAAACCTAAAGTGTGTAAAACACTCATATTTATAGAATTTCTCCTTTTTAAGGGGTGTTTGGTTACTAGTGCTAGCATGACCAAACATCCTTGAATAGTTTGGTTAGTTTTGACTTTTAATCAATTAACCTTTAATAATTAAAATCAAACATAACTCAATGATAGGATTCCCCTCCCACAAGCTTAAGGAACTCACTTACTCTCTATTGTGTGTGACCCTTTGGGTTCACCCTAACCTAGCAGTGACAGGGACATCTCTATGTCTCCCAAAAATAGAAACTTTCTTTTTTTTTTTTTGGATAATTAAGAATTTATTGATCCAAAAAAGGGCAGAACCCAAAAGAACAGAGAAAAACCGAGGCCACAAAAACCTACGGAAAAACGGACAGAACCTCCCCTAAAAAAGGGACAAAAGCCAGAAAAACCTGCCTAAAAACAAACAGAAAACCAAAGGACCACACCAAAACAAAACAGCAACAACCAGCCCACAGCCCGGGCACCAGCCAAACCAACAAAACACAAGCACACACACCCACAGCCCGGGCACAAGCAACCCAAGCCAAAACCTAATGCTTTAAGATATTACAAGGAAAAGCCCACCTATCACACATAGACCTATTACTAGGATTATCAACAATACCATGAAAACTAGACACTCTGTTCCTCACATCATTACAAATTAGAGAAAAAATATTATCAGAGCTGATGAACAGATTATCGTGTATTCTCGAGTTCCTCTGCCTCCAGATATTGTAGATAGTAGCTGCCCAGGCTATCCTCCTGATAGTATGGCAAAAATTCTTCCCTTGACAAGAAGTCACCCAAATAAACTCATTCTCCCACGACCGAGGATTTCTATTATGACCACACAACTTGAGAACCTTTCCCCAAATCAGACCAGTAAAACTGCAACCAAAGAAAAGATGATTCCAGTCTTCATAATCAGCCCTGCAAAACACACAGGACATAGAATCAATAATACCCCATCTAAGGAGCTTATCCTGGGTCGCCAGCCTGTTTAGAATAGCCAACCAAGCTATAAATGAGTGTCTTCTGATTGAATTCGAGAACCACACAGCTTTATGCCAGTTCACAACCGGAGCATTACTTCGAATATGATTCAAAGCAGAGCTAGTTGAAAAAGTCCCTGTGGAAGTCAGCACCCACTCCACTGTGTCATCCCTCCTATTACAGAGAGGGGGACAGGCAAAACAACTATCACGGATGGTAATTAGATCAGCAGTATTAGTAATAGGCCAGTTCCAACCATCATCAGATAAAATACAAGAAACTTTAGCTTGCAAAGGAATAACTGCATCATAAGCCACACGAGAACTAAAGTGCTGTAACAAAGGGCCAACCGGATGCCAATTGTCATGCCACAAGAAAGTAGATGCACCATTACCAATTCTGTGCTTGATAAGGGGACGGGTCACATCCCTTAACTGAAGAATCTTCCTCCAACTCCAAGAGCAGTTAGAAGGAAGGTTAATGGACCAAAAGCTTCTTCCCCTAAGAAGATACTCCTCCACCCAAGCAACCCAAATCGATCCAGATCTAGAGAATAAACTCCAGATATGCTTCAGAATAGCAGCAACATTCCAATCCTTGACCCTACGAAGGCCCAACCCTCCTTCTTCCTTAGGATTACAAACCAGATTCCAGCTAACCTTGGCCTTATGAGCCTTCCCATTAGATCCAGACCAGAGAAATGCATTGAAAATCTGCTCTATTCTGCAAACAGTGTCAATAAGAATGATAAACATGCTACACCAGTACACCTGGATACTGAAAAGGACTGAAGATAAAAGTTGAAGTCTTCCAGCAAATGAGAGAGACTTGCTAGTCCAAGATTGGATACGGCTAATCAACTTTTCCAGCAAAGGCTGACAATCCAGACTAGAAAGCTTTGTAGAAATAAGAGGAACACCCAGATACCGCATAGGCAGACTTCCCACATTGATCCCAGTGATACGGATGAGTTCAGCTTTCACAGAATCACTAGCGCCCGCAATGAACAAAGAACTCTTACTAGGATTGATTTGAAGACCAGAAAACACCTCAAATGCTTTAAGCTCATCCATAAGGATCTGAACACTTCCAGGGGTGGCCTTAGCAAACAGAAACAGGTCATCAGCAAAGCAAAGATGGGAAAGATTAATCTTCTCACATCTAAAATGATACTCAAAATCATCCCTCCTAGTGGCACGAGAAAGAGATCTAGACAGAACCTCCATAATAATCACAAAAAGAAAAAAAAAGAAAGATTTCTTTTGGGCTTTGCCCTCTTTGGATTAATAAATTCTTAATTATCCAAAAAAAAAAAAAATCACAAAAAGAAAAGGGGACATAGGATCCCCTTGCCTAAGCCCCTTCTTCCCCGCAAAAAAACCTGCTAACTCTCCATTAATGGCAACAGAAAACTTGGGAGAAGAGATACACTTCACAATACAAGTCAACAAATGAGCAGGAGTACCCATATGCCTCAAAATAGCAATTAACGCTTCCCAGTTAACAGAATCATACGCTTTCTTAATATCAACCTTCAAAGCACATCTAGGAGGCCCCACATCTTTATGATAATTATGCATAATTTCTTGAGTCAGCAGAATATTATCAGAAATAATGCGACCATGAACAAAAGCAGATTGACAAGGGCTAATAATGTCAGGAAGGCACAACTTAAGCCTGTTTGCAATGATTTTAGATATGCACTTATAAATAACATTGCAACAAGAGATAGGACGAAATTCATTAAAAGATGAAGGATTAGGAACCTTTGGCACTAGGGCAATAATAGTGCAGTTAATCTCCCTAAGAATACATCCAGAGTTGAAGAACGAAGAAATAGCCTCAATAACATCTTCACCCACTATTCCCCAAGCTTTCTTGAAAAACAAGGACGAAAAACCATCAGGACCAGGGGCCTTATCATTCTTAATTGAAAATATAGTGGACTTAATCTCTTCAGCAGAAATATCTCTATTAAGGATATCAAGGTGAGCAGAAGACCAACCAAACCCCTCCAAATTATTCAGAATTCCATAGTTAGCAGGCGCACCAGGATCATTTCCCAGAATGGATTGGAAATAGGAAACAGCCTTATTCTTAATAGCAATAGGATCCTCAACCTTTGAACCATCAGATTGAATAATACACTTAATCGAATTGATAGAATTCCTAGCCTTTACTGATTTGAAGAAGAAGTTAGTATTCTGATCCCCCAACTTTAATCACTGAATCCGAGATTTCTGCTTGAGGAATCCTTCCTCAGCCCGAGCTAATGAACAATAAACTCTGAGACAATCCTTCTCAACATCAACAAGAGAACCATCATTAGGGTTATGCAAGAGACATGACTGGGCATCAAGCAGTTTCACCTTAGCATCAGCCACTTTACCTCGGATATCCCCAAACTCATGGAAATTGAAAGCCTTAAGAGCCTCTTTAGTCACTTTGAGTTTACGATACAATCTATACATAGGCTGACCATAAAAGCTATTATTCCAGGCTTCACTGACAATAGACATAAAAGCAGGATGATCTGCCCAAAAATTGAAGAACTTAAACGGAATGGACTTTTTAACCAGCACAGCAGATGGGCCAAGTTTAACCACAGCCAAATAATGGTCAGAAATCCCTGGAGGTAGAAACTCAGAGATCGCATTAGGAAATGAATCCATAAAAAATTCATTAATCAAAATCCTATCCAGCTTCCTAGCAATAAAGGAGTCACCCTCTCTTCTATTCAGCCAAGTAAAGAGAGGTCCTATAAACGGCATATCAAACAATTCAAGGTCAAACAGACATTCATGAAACTCCGACATAGCACTATCCACCCCTACATTTCCTCCCATTTTCTCACTAGAGAATCTAGTCACATTAAAGTCCCCCAAGAGAGCCCAGGGACTATTTCCAAGAGTAGAAGAAATCCAGCCCAACTGCGTCCACAACTGCTTCCTATCAGACTGGCCATTAGAAGCATACACAAAAGTACAGTACCAGAAAAGATTGCCTTGAAGAGCCGAGATGCGACAATGAATAGCCTGATCAGAGCTACTTAAACAAACCAAATTCACACTAACCGGATTCCAACAAACCCAAATCCTGCCTAGGGTAGAATGATTATAATTATGAGAGATACACCAACCAGGGGCAATACGCAATAAAATACTATCCATACCAACTGATTTCACACGAGTCTCCACCAAACATAAAACAGAGATAGCTTGAACTGAGATAATAGAACGAACTTCTTTTTGTTTTAGAGAGTCATTCAACCCCCTAACATTCCAACAGGCAATATTAATCATGGAAGATTGGAAGATAATGAACCTCCACCCAGGTCAACCCTGTTTTTAACCAAACCAGGTTTATGTTGTTGCTTTCTCAGTTTTTTCAGTTTTCTTTTAGACAAAAAACCATCACCAGTAATAGTACCCATTTCATCAACTCTTTTAACATTTTTGAAATTAGTAAAAATGGGAGAGCTATCAGAATAATCTGATTCAGGCATAGAATCAACATTAGGAATCTTCAAATTATTACTAACTACATCAGTACTCTCTTTACTAGTGGTAATGCAAGGAAAGGAATTAACCTGTCTGTCATCCTTTAGCTTTGAACTAGATTCAACCAAGCTGGAATCAAGAGCTGGAGATGAAGCAACCTCCTTTACATGAGAAATCATACCAGAAGAGTCTGAATACTGAGCCGAAGCCGAATCAAGAATAGAGAATGAATTGTGAGAAGCATCCACATTTAAGGGGCCATACAATCCTTGAGTCTTCGCAACCATTTGGGTTTCAGTATTAAAAGAGTCCACAATGGAGTCCACCATTACAATTGGTTCTACAATAGGGTTTTCATCACAGGGAGTTTCACCACTCAAGTTCACTGCCATAGTCACATTACTTGTTCTTTCAACATTATCAACAGGTTTATTCTGTTTAGTAATAGGAACCCAAACCTTCTTAATAGCCTTTGGACAGCGGTTAGAATTATGCCCAAAAATATTGCATATTGAGCATTTTGAAGGTTTCCACGGATATTCAATTTTAATCTCAGTCATACAGCCTTCACCTACCAGAGTGACAGATTGAGGAAACTCACTATTTTTTTTTTTTGGATAATTAAGAATTTATTGATCCAAAGAGGGCAAAGCCCAAAAGAACAAAGAACAAACCGAGGCCACAAAAACCTACGGAAAAACGGACAGCACCTCCCCTAAAAAAGGGACAAAAGCGGAAAAAACCTGCCTAAAAAACAAGCAAACGGAAAGAAAAACAAGCCTAACGAAGCAAAACCACAGCAAACAGCCCACAGCCTGGGCACCAGCACAACCAAACAAGGAAAAAACCAAAACCAAAACTGCCCACAGCCCGGGCACAAGCAAACAGAAACGAAAAATAAAGGACAAACATTACTGCTTTAAGATATTACAATCAAAGCCCCATCTATCACACATAGACCTATTACGAGGATCATCAACCATATCATTGAAACTCAACACTCTGTTCCTCACATCATTACAAATCATACCAAAGATAATATCAAAGCTGATGAACTGACTTTCATGAATTCTGGCATTCCTTTGACGCCAAATATTGTAAATGGTGGCAGCCCAAGCAAGCCTTCTGATAGTAGAGCAGAAAGATTTTCCTTTACAGGAAGTAACCCACAACAACTCATTCTCCCAAGCACGGGGTTGTCTATTGTAACCACACAATTTGAGAATTTT
Source organism: Hamamelis virginiana (assembly GCA_017140935.1). NCBI lineage: Eukaryota > Viridiplantae > Streptophyta > Magnoliopsida > Saxifragales > Hamamelidaceae > Hamamelis > Hamamelis virginiana. The sequence continues at coordinate 10,766 of JAESVK010063669.1, forward strand.
ACCCCACAGCTGGCCAGTAAAACTACAACCAAAAAAGAGATGATTTCTATCCTCTACATCAGCCCTGCAGAACACACAAGACATAGAAGAAATAACACCCCATCTCAAGAGCTTTTCTTGAGTAGCCAACCTGTCAAGAATAGATAGCCAAGCAATAAAGGCATGCCTTCTAATAGAATTCGAGAACCACACAGAAGAATGCCAGCTCACAACCAAAGCAGAATTACGAACATGATTCCAAGCAGAGCTAATAGAAAAAATCCCCGTGGGAGAAAGGGACCACACCACAGCATCTTCCCTTCTACTAATAAGAGGGGGGCAAACAGTACAACTGTTACGGATAGCAATAAGATCAGAAGTATTAGTAACTGGCCAGTTCCACCCATTATCAGATAAAATGCAAGACACTTTAGCCTGCAGAGGAATAGCTGCATCATAAACCACACGGGAGCTAAATCTCTGTAACAAAGGACCCAAAGGATGCCAATTGTCATGCCATAAAAATGTAGACACATCATTTCCAATTTTGTGACTTATTAAGGGTCTGGCCACTTCCCTCAACTGAAGAATCTTTTTTTTTTTTTTTGGATAATTAAGAAATATATTACCAAAAAACCAAGATATTACAATAAAGAGCAAAGCTCGAGCCTCACCAAGAGGCTAACAACACGGACCAAAGCCTAACAAAACCACGAACAACCCAAGAGGCTAGGACACACACAAAGACAAGACCAAACTAGGGAACAACCCTCCCTCGAGAATTTTTAAGAGAATGAATTTTATCTTTAAGTTTCTTTTTGAGAGACTTTCTAGAAAGGGTAACATCATTAAAATTACAGTCCACCAAATCCGAAAAATCCAACTGAGCATCATCAGTAAGACTGTCATCAAGAACACTGAACCGATTACTTGTATCAGAACCCTTGCTGACCAAGGGGACATTTTCCTTAACACTAGGAGCTTCTTTATTGCTAGAGACTTTGTTTTTTGAAGCTGGAACCTCCTGCCATTCATCAATACTAGTACTAGCAACAGCGCTAGTAGTAACCACCTGAGGGACACCCTGAGGATCTTTCTTCCTCCATTCTTGTTTAAAATTAACAACTTTTGGGGACGAAAGCGGACATTTTTGCAGAGAGTGACCAAAAACTTTACACTTCTCACACCGAGAGGGTTTCCATGGGAGCTCAATACCAATCTCCACATATTCTCCATTTTCGACTCTAACCTTCAAAAATTTAGGAATGACTTTACAAGCATCAATTTCAATACAAACTCGAGCAAAATTTGCTCTACTTCCAGCAGCTGTATGCTTGTCCATGAAGAGAGGACACCCGATAATACTACCCAAAAATTCCATGCCCTTAGCAGACTGTAAAATTAGAGGAACATTAAGAAATTTAACCCAAACAGGGATGCTGGAAAAGCAAGATTTCTTCAACTCCATACCCGGTTGCCAATGTTTAAGAACCATATAACTTCCAGCAATAAAGTATGGTCCTTCATTTAAAATTCGATCAAGAGCTTATGTATTTTTGGCCTTAAAAAGAAAGAACCCTGAATCAAATTTCAAAACTTCAATGACATCCTTACCCCACACACGAGTAGCCCAGCCACTAACAAAATTGAAGGGTAAATTTTTGTCAATCACATACCCGAGAATAGATAATTCCCACAATTTTCTACCTTCAGCAAGAACTAACTCAGGTACAACATAAAAATCATCCAACGGCTGCCCTGGATCCATCTTCGACAACTTGAGCAGTTTAGCTTGGCTAGCAGGGTTGCTAACAAGGCTATTCCAAGGACGGGACATAGGAGGAACCAGACCAACACTATCACTGGCACAAGTAGGAGAACGGGTCTTAAGGGGAGGAAACTCTGCATCCGAACCTAACTGAGATTGAACAGCTCTAGTAAAACTCACATTAGAAAGGGGCGGAAAATCATTAAGACCGCATCAAAACCGAGACTGAGAGCTTCTCTCTCTAGAATATTCCTTGGTTGTTTAAGCCTTGGGTGTGCAGGTGCTACCCCCCCTTCGGGGGGGTGGCCTGTCTTGATGGTTTCTCTTGGTTCGAGGTTGCTCGGGTTCTTTGATCATGATCCTCTTGGATCTGGTTCCTCTCAAGGATTAGAGTTTTTGGAGCACCATTAGTGGGAGATTTGGCCTTTTTTGCAGATTTAGGTCCGCTGGGCCATTTGGTGCGTGTAGCTCGCGTTTAGCTACAATCTGCTGGTTTATAGTGGGTTCTTTTCTCCCATTGTTGGCCATGCTTTAGTCCTTGGGTTCCATGGATGGAAGTGCTCTGGCTTGCACTTATCTCCTCCAATGTTCATGTTCCCTCTGTGTTGTTTGATCTCGTTCCTTTTGGAGCTTTGGGTTCTTATCTTTCCTTGGTTTTTTCAGCAAGCTTGGTGCCTGTAGCACTTGGACTGGTTTGATGGGTAGTGGTTTTCAAAACCACGGGTTGGGTTCTTTGTTAGTGGTTTTGCTGCAAACCTTTCTTTTTGCGGTGGATCCTTCTTGGAGCCACGTATGCATGTAGCGTGGTTTCAGTGCTGGTTCTGCCTAGGCCGATAACAAGTTCATCCTGTGTGTGGTTTTTCAAAACCATGGTTGGGAGTGTTTTTAGTTTGGCATGGCTTCTTGGTTTAATGTTGTTTATTTGCCGTATTGATGATCCCTTGGGTGGTTCTGCTTAATCATGTGGTTAATGGTTTTTGCAAAACCACGGTTGGTGGTTCCTTATGCATGTATGTGGTTTGCATTACCATGACTTGAACCCTCGGTTTGATTAAGTGTATAGGGTTTTCAGCTCCAGATTTTATGCGTTTCAGCTGCTGGTTTATTTTGGTAGAGGCGGTGATAGCTCGTTTGGTCTCATTGTGGAAGTCTTCATCACGTGGTGGTTCTGCTGGCCTTGTTGGGATGCTTGCATCCCATGCAACGTGTCTTCAAGCCGTATCTCGTGGTAAGCTAGTTGAGCACGCATCGTCAGTGAGGGTCCTCGGAGGGTGCATTAAATGCAAGTCATAATTTCTATTGTGCATTATGGTGGGGCCGCACCTCTAGTTGTTTCCATTAAGACCCAGTCACTGTCTCGTTTATTTATGAGCTTTAGCTCATGGCTATGGATGTTGCGCATGGCGGTTTGTAGAGCGTGCCACTATTTCATTCCTTGTGATGTAGTTGCTGTCATGCTTGCTTTAAATGCTTTAATCATGTGGGTCCGCATCTCATAGGCATGTGATGGCTTTGTTTTGCGTGAGGAGACTGTGCAGCCATATCTCTTCTGTTTGTATGTGTTGTTGGCGCGGGTCCCTAGGGTCTCAAATGGGTGACTTCAAATGTACCCAAGTGGGGTTACTGTTACGCAAGTGGAGGACTTCATGGCAATTCCACGGTACACATTTTTTTGCGCAGGAGGAGGTTCCACGTGGCTTTTTATCTTTTATTTTATAATTTTATTATACTCTTTTGTAACTGGATAGTGGAGGCAGGTTTGGCATTTCTTTATTTGGTAAGCATTTAATGCTTTGAAGGTAAGCCACTTATCTTCTTCACGTGGTCCAGCTAGTTCGCAATCCTATGGTGTTTGTGCTTTTGTGCTACATGTGACATGATTGCATTTAATGCAACTCTTTTGATTCCTTCACAAGGATAGCCACATGTCAACTTCTCGTGTTCCTGGTGTTGTGAACGCAAGAGTGGGAAGCTTGTCTAGTTTGGAATTTTGATTGCATGTGGGTGATGCGTGGTTCCCACGTGGGTGGATGCATGCCACTTTCGGTGCATGTGTTGACGGTTTTGGAGACCGTGCTTTGTTCTCCAAGTGTTGCTGTTGTGCTTCGTGTTTTTGAGCACCCAATCATGATGATGAAGGCTGGTTGAGTTCACTATTGCAGCTCCTCTTGGTGAATTCTTTGTGTGCATGCTGGTCCTTTGGAGCATCGGTTTATGCGCCTCTGAGTCTCCTTGATGCCGTGCTCATGGTCCTTAGCTATGCTATTTTGGGTTGTTATTGGGTTGCCTTATTTTTGCTCCAGGAACTTCTTGGGTTTATTTGTATGTCTGCGTGAGCTGGTGGTTTGGCTTTTCATATCATGTTTTCATGATGGTGCAGTTGGGCTTTGGGCTTGCTCTTGACGGCTTTGTTGGCCGTGCTTCTGACCGTTTAACCGGCTGTGTTCATTTATATTACTAATTTTAATGTCGGTTGATGTGTTTACAGGTCTAGTTGTTAGACTTTTTACATGAATTTGGAAGGGTGTTGAACTTCCATTTGTATTTGTTTTACCTTCCCCTAGCCTCTTGGGTTGTAAGAGTTTACTTTTTTAGGTTAGGGAGGTTGGTTGGCCTATTGGGCTTTTAAGCTTCGGCTTGTCGCCAGGATGGCATTTGCGCTGTAATCGTTTTTTTGGTATATATATTTCTTAATTATCCAAAAAAAAAAAAAAAAACTCACATTAGAAGCATTGGACCGAGGGAAGGGAACTAGACGTTGCACACTACCCAGTTCATCACCAACTGAACCACCAGCTGAGGGACCAGACTCAGACTTGGAAGGACCAGTTGCATCACAAGTTACTTCAACATCAGCAACTCCACGTGAAAGAGACTTTTGATTTGCATTAAATGCAACCTTACCAACTAAATCAACATCACATAAGTGGGAAGCGTGCTCTGTAAGCTCAAGAGAAAAGTTTTCATGTGCTGTTGCAAGAGAAGCATGCACATCGCGAGTAGAAATCAATTTCTCCCCATAAGCATGGTCATTTACCTCCTGACCAAGAGATGCGGGCCCACTTGAAAGGTTACTAGATATTTTATTTGAAACCAAAGGCAACCCATACTCTCCATCACCAAGGTGCGCAGAACCACCCACGTCCCGCGCTGCTCCACGTGTAGAAGCTAAAAGGCTTCCCTTTAAAGCATTTAATGCACATGCTTTTGTAGAATTATTAAAATAAGACAAAGGCTCCCCATGCACTACTTCACCAGTTCGCAAACCGCCATCAGCACCTTCACAATGATTAACAACATTTAAATTCATGCAATGAGAAGAAAGCTGATCAGAAGCTTTAACACTATCTTCCATAAAATTAGCGGCAACTCTAGAAGACGATGCAACATTTTCAAAATTGAGCCTATTGGGTCCCGCGCCAACATTACACTCAAACAGAGAAGGGGTATGGCTTGCACAGTTCGTCTCACGCAATTCCAAGCCTTGGGATCCGGTCCCATCAGCAACATACTCATATGACTTTTCTTGCAATTCGAGGCCATGAATGACTCTAGCTGGAGAGGAACAAGAATGCGCACACTGTGAAGGAAACGTCTGAGTTGCATTTAAAACCTGACATGCGTTTTTTTTTTTTTGGATAATTAAACCTGACATGCATTTAATGCACAAGCATTTAATGCTTTAACTTCAACCCCATCATGGGACACCTCTCGTGAGACACGCCCTTGAGAAACTACCTCACACGCAGACACAATCCCACTTAATTCAATTTCGTGGAAATCCACTTTGCTTCCCGCCACTTCGCAATAAGGATCTGCATTAAATGCAAGATCATCTTCATTACAAACCGCTTTCCTATTACCCGCATGCAAAGCATGCATATCATGTAACAACGGGCCACCAGCTGGAGCTGCCAATACAGGTTCCACACCTGCAACAGCGCCTGCAACACCTGACACAGCCACCCCAAGATTATATGGAGATTCAACAACAGATGCATTGACATTGGAAAATAGCACGGCTTGAGCTGGACCTGTACGTGCCCCATCATTCACAACAGCTACCAGGGACGAGATCGCCTGCAATTCACCATTGATGCACCCGTCATCTTCAGAAATGGACAGCCCATCAACCTCTCCATCCTTAACCTCTCCATCACACTCACTAGCACAGCAAGCGGAACAACCTTCATCACTGCCACAAGAGCAACACACACTCTCATCCTCAACATGTTCCAAAGAATCCCCCTCACTGCCTTCACCCACAGCAGGACTATGAGACGTGGTAGCATGGTCCGAGCAAGATTGACCATGCTCATCAACCTTACTACCCTCTCCCCCACTACCAGAAGCTAAACTGCTAGCAAATAAGATGGCATCAAGATCTCTATTATCAGCCAACACTTTGCCTTCACGAGCAAGCAAAACATCAAGGCCTTTCTTAATGATAGAGCATTTATGAAGCTCCACCCTTTCACGAATATGGTTACACAGAACAGTAGCCAGTTCTTCTAAGCTCCATTTCTTTAATACCATAAGCTTGAGAACAAGCTTAACCTCAATTGAATCTTCCTCAGCAGGAATGCTAGAAGCACTTCCATCACCATTGACAGGAATATTCTCATGAAACTCCTTGAGGGACATTTTTGAACCAAGCTTCAAACCCAAATTCTTGCCCATAAATCACAAGGACAAACAAGATTAACACATAGAATCAAAAAACAACCAAACTAACACATAAGAAACAAACCTAAAACATGAGAAAAAAGAAGGGAATAGCTACCCAACCCCAGAGCTTCTCTCACTAGAAAACTCCATGGCCCATGGAGTTACCACAAATTGTCAACTGAAGAATCTTTCTCCAACTCCAGGAGCAATTTGACGGAATTTTGATGGACCAAAAGCTCTTGCCCCTAAGAAGATATTCCTCAACCCAAGCAACCCATATCGAGCCAGATCGCGAAAAAAGACTCCAGATATGCTTTAGGATAGCAGCAATATTCCAATCTTTAACTCTGCGAAGCCCTAATCCTCCTTCCTCCTTCGGCTTACAAACCATATTCCAACTAACCTTGGCTTTATGAGCTTTTCCATAGGTCCCAGACCATAAAAAAGCATTGAGAATCTGCTCAATCCTGCAAACAGTGTCTATAGGAATAATAAACATGCTGCACCAGTACACTTGAATGCTAAAAAGGACCGAAGATAACAGCTGAAGTCTTCCAGCAAAGGAAAGAACCTTGCTAGACTCACTATTAATATCAACCTCCACACACACCCTAGCAAAAGAGAGTCTAGACCGATTCTGAGTCAAAGAATCCAAGTGTAGGGGTTTGCCAATAGTACTAGCAACATAGCTCAAGCCCTTATCAGTCCAATATTCAATGGGTAAATTAAAAAATTTAACCCAGATTGGAACACTTGTCAATTGTAAGTTAAGGGTTTCCATCATTGGTTGCCACTTCCTCAGAAAGAAAGGTTTCCCAGCTATATGCCAAATTCCAGTCTCAAGAATCCAGTCCCTAACTCCCGGGTTTTTTTTTTTTTTGGATAATTAAGAATATATTACCAAAAAACAAGATAAAACAACGAAGCACAAACCACGAGCCATAACAAAAGGCTCACAACACAAAACCTAGCCAAAACAAATCCTCTTACAACCCAAGAGGCAAGGAAAAAACACGAAAAAACAAACAAGACTAGGGAACATCTCTCCCCCTAGAATTCTTAAGAGAAAGAATTTTATCTTTGAGCTTTTTCTTTAGAGACTTCCTTGACACAGTAAAATCATTATAATTGCAGTCAACCAAATCCGAATCGTCCAGCTGAGCATCATCAACATCATCATCAACATCACTGGCATCAAGAGCACTGAACTGATTACTAGTATCGCACCCCTTACTAACCGAGGGAATACTTTCTCTAACTTTAGAGCTTTCAACAAATTTAGACTTGGAAACTGGGACATTAAGCCACTGACCAACACCAACACCAACACTAGCAACAACTCTAGTGGTGTCATCCTGAGGAACAACCTGAGGATCTTTTTTCTTCCAAACCTGAGTATTCCTGACAACCTTTGGGGAAGAAAGAGGACACTTTTGCAAAGAATGGCCAAAAACTTTACATTTATCACAGCGAGAGGGTTTCCAAGAAAGATCAATCCCAATCTCAACATATTCTCCATTATCAACCCTTACCTTCAAAGATTTAGGAATCACTTTACTAGCATTAATTTCAATACACACCCGAGCAAAATTTGCTCTACTGCCATTTGCTGTATGCATATCCATGAAGAGAGGGCACCCAAGAATGCTGCCTAAAAATTCCATACCTTTAGTCGATCGTAAAATAAGAGGCACATTAAGGAATTTAACCCACACAGGGATACTGGAAAAACTAGATTTTTTCAACTCCATACCCGGTTGCCATTGTTTAAGGACCATATAACTGCCAGCAACAAAATAGGGACCCTCATTCAAAATTCTGTCAAGAGCTTCTGAATTTCTTGCCTTAAAGAGAAAAAACCCTGAATCAAACTTCAGAACTTCAGTAACATCTTCACCCCAGACACGAGTAGCCCAGCTACTAACAAGAGAGAATGGGAGGTTTTTGTCCATCACATAACCTAAAATTGATAATTCCCATAACTTCTTCCCTTCAGCTAAGACTAAATCAGGCACAATATAAAAGTCATCCATAATCGGCCCAGAATCCATCTTAGATAGCTTTAGCAATTTAGCTTGGCTAGCTGGATTACTGACAAGACTCTTCCAAGGACGAGCCAACGGAGGAGTCAAACCTCTTCCAGGACTTACTTTAGAAACTAGAGGAGGAAACTTTTCAACCGATCCTAAGGGAGGAGGATTATCTCTAATCTCAACTCTAGGGTTCCTCCTAATAAAA